>JAVQJV010013546.1:0-27010 GCA_036024995.1 Gadopsis bispinosus | reverse complement strand
AATATCTGTACTTGCACTACATAATACCAGTAATGGCAACAGCTTTAAAAACACAGTATTATTTGAACCCTACACAGAATCATGGACTAGTCATGGATCAATATGAATATTAGTGTCTTGAGTACCAGATCAGGGGCAGAAATCTTCCCAGACTTCAGAGGATCACAGTTGATGTAATAAGCAAACATGACGATGCCGCAGGTTCCTGCACTGCTCACAATGAGACACAGACCCACTTGGTTCACAAACAACGCCCTGCAATCAAAAGCAAACATGTGGAAAATTACAACTTTGCCTCATCGTGGTTCTGTAATCATAAAACCTGCAAGTTCAAGTGACTTGGTGAAACAGTGTTTTGTATATACATACATACATACATACATACATACATACATACATACATACATACATACATATATTGTATGCTGTTGAGCTGCTATAATGTGTGAATTTCCCCCCAGGGATCAATAAAAGGTTATCTATCTATCTATCTATCTATACCTGAAGGCCTGTTATATGAATGTTTTAACAATTTAGCAATTGGTTTGTCTCTTCAGTCAGAAAATACGGAACAATAATGTCAACCTAAAACACAGAACATGCTGATATGTAAATACAGGTGTAAAAACTCTGCTCTTAATAACTGGCTGTTAAACATTGCACCTTCTATACAAACACACTGGTAAGGAAAAAAACAAGTATCTTATTGTTATTGTAAGGAATGTTGGTGTCGTCTAGATTGTATGTAGTTCTGTACTACCTGCCAGACCAGAACTAAACTAAAATTATGTTCACACTGCAGCTTCAAGTGTCCCATTATGATTTTATCTGTATCATGAATATGTTCGAATATGTCAGTACCATGACATCAGATGAGTCTTCCCCTGAAGCAGCTGTCAGTCTAATTCTGTTAGCTTAGTGGGAGGAGAGTTCAACTCCAAAGAGTTGCATACCTTCTCAACTATTTCTGGGATTGCTTCAAAAGGAAGAAAAAATAATGCTAGATATCCTAAATACCTTTTTTTCTCTCTCCTCACATTTTCTGAATTCATTAATATTCTGCAGGCTGGATGGGATGCTTTGGCGGGCACGGGCCACCGGGTGATGAACCCTACTGTAGGCGACTTCACAGATGATACATTTGGTCTATAAACTCAACCTAAAGTCAATTCATGAAAACTTTTAAATTGCTGTTCTTAGCTACCTGACGGTAGGACTTTATATGACTGACTAACAGGTCTCCACTCACCACTGGGCATCTTTTTCTGTTCTGCAGGAGATATAGCGCTGGACTTGAGCCTGGTTTACTCCGTACATGGACAGCCAAACCAATGCACCCCCGACAGACAGGCTCCAGAAGGTATAGCGATTCCGAGGGTCAAGACCAAAACTGATGGAGAACATTGTCAGTGACACTCAACTCTTCACAGCCTCTTTATAAGACCTGGAGTTTACATGCCTATTTTGGAAACCCATTCCAGAACCAGTGCTACTGAAATCTCATTGTTTATATTTTTATGTGACATTCAGTGCATTTAAATGTGGTGATATTATTGGAAAAAATGAGGCAAACTGTATGTATAGTTTGAGAACTCCAGGTCCACTTTCTAGAGTTTTCCAGAGCTTTTGACAGCACCTCATAGAGGCATAGACCATGTTAGAGCAGAGCCAGGAGTTACAATTTCTCCCCATCTACAACCACCTGATAACAAGTTCCATTCTTAGGAAAAGTCCATCCACCGAGAAGAAAGACTGAGATGTGGTTGAAAGCTCAAGAAAAATCTTGTAAGTGGATTGCTTTTGTCAATTTTCTGGTTTCCTAGGTCAAGAATAAACTTGTGCTCAACTTTATGCAGAGTTTATTTTTGCCCGGATGGAATAACTTTAAAGAGTAAGTGAACAATACCAGTCGTAACCAGTAGTATCTTTTTCAGCCACCATCAGCCTAAAATGATCTTAAAATTGTCATCAAAATGTAGTTGATATTACTGCGAAGCAACTGCAGTAGGACTATGATAAGATGCAACGGAGTGAGCGTCTTACTGTGCACACACACACTAATGTGTCCACATATTTATGTGTTGAAATGGAAGAATAAAAAAAACTGTGCGTTTACTCATTAAAATTAATGCGTGATCCATTATTAGCAATCTCCAGTACCAGCGCAGGTCCACCAACCAGAATTGTGCCGTGGATAAAAATGGCCACAAAACCCGACAACATGACGCAAATCTGGAACACATCAGTCCAGATCACAGCTTTCATGCCACCCTGTTACAGACAGATGATGGAAGAGACAGAGAGGAAAACTCACCACGTCAGACTTTTACAAAAACAAACAAAAACAAGGGCAATATGTATATGAGAGAGACATTAAACCACTGCCTGCTGTTTAAACTCAGTACACCTGTCAAATCAGGCACGCTTCATATATTGTTTTGGAAAATTCCAAACATTTTCAGATGCAGGTGTGGCGGAAGGCAGCTTCAGACACTTTTCAACCATGCAACAAGCTCTTCAGATGAAACATACGGGCATTACACCCAACTCTAGGAAACAATCCCAAAACCACGGCAAGGTACAGGTAGGCAATCACTTACAAATATGTAGCCTATTTTAAAAGGATGGGAGTCCTGACAGATGTGCTGCAGACCATAAATATGTATTTCTGAATGCACATTTGAGTCCCGTCTAAGAGCACCTACGCTACGTGTTATGCAGGTTTTATGAGATGGGGAGAAAAAAGAACCCAACTTCCTTACCAGTGTGGTGTACAGGGTGCAAATGGTCCCAGTAGAACACAGAGACACCCACATGTTGAGTCCAGTGGCTGAAATAAACAAAGAAGACAGTGTTAGTGTGTTAATATGGAATATCCCTTAAACAATAGAAAATGACCAGTCATTAACAGTGTTTGAACATCATTCACCACAATGAATGGGTTTGACCACATATTTCAAAATGTGTGATTTTTTTTTTGTCATTCAATAATCTGGAATTTGCTGTTGCATCCTGCATACAATATAGTCACAATGAGTGTTGCATAGCTTTGGCATTTCTGCCATTTCCTGATACTTATCTAAGAATAAACAAAGGATCTGTTATCTGTTATAAAAACAAAGATGATATGCAGGTTTTTCTCCCCCCTGGGTCCAGCTAATGTTACCTTGCCAGGTCTTGGTGATGGGTGTAAAAATGCAGGACATGTCTGAATACATACATATACACTTAAACGCAGTGATAAAGTTCCGAATTATTGGAGAAAGGCATGCCTTATTTGCGAGTGATGGACCAAATATTAAAGGTATTGTGGGAAATAATCAAAATTCTGCATGAATGAAAAAAATCCCATTAACGCATACAGACCGAGGAACGTCAGGTGAGCTCTCCTACCTTGGTTGAGAATCAAGGCAGGTGCATAGATGACAATCCCAGTGTAAAGCAGCTGAGAAAGAGGAAACAAGGACATCAGCAAACACAGACACAAGGAAGCCAGGAAGTATTAGAGGTCAGGTTTCTGAAAAGCACCCGTCTGGTTCTAAAATTCACTTGGCAGACTGAGTCTGAGTCAAAGCAAACATATGCAAGAAAATGGGATATCCTCTTTAAGAGCACTGAATACAACTTTGTCCTGAACAACACCCAGTCACAGAGAGCACAGTGATGTCTGTCTTACCGTAGCCAAAAGAAACTGGATACTCCCCAACAGCTGCATCCCTCTGCCAAATCTCATCTTCAGATACTGCGACAGGCAGACGTCTGGAGTTATAACACGGAACTGTACCTCGGCACACAGCCCTCAGCCTTCTCACAGGTGAATGTCAACATTGTGTCAGAGAAATCCTGACTAATTCCACACTATGATTGCTTACAAAATACTTACTCTTCCTTTAGGTATTTTAATGCATAAATACTTCATGTTTAGTTTGTTTAAATCCTCAAAGTAAACCCCTCCATCTTATACAATCCTGCTGACAAGTCAAAGTTTTGGGTCAAAAATCTATAACCACTACCGTAAAAACTAATAGAAATGTTCTTGTTATTTTTGATCAGTCTTCTAAAATACATTTCTAAGCAACACAAATTGATCTTTGAAAACAGGATACATGAAACTGAAATGCATATTTAAGTGAGGTAATAACTGGAAGCTCATTATGACCTGATTGGTGCTGGTGATGCCCAGTCGAAAGAAAACGGGCAGGAAAAGGTAAGCCGTCAGCAGGGAGTTGATGCTTTGTCCGAGGCACATGTAGAGGAATTTTAAGCCATAGCGAGAAACCTCAGAGGGGACACCCAGAACCTGGACTGCTGACATAAAACTGGCACAGAGCGACAGCCCGACAGGCACTGCTGGCATGCTCCGACCCCCAGTGAAGAAGTCGTCAGCACTGGCGCCCCCTGGACTCTTCTTCAGGGCCTGGAAGAGTCCGATGGCCATAGAGACCAACAACATGGCAGCAAAGACTGCGTAGTCAGCCAGGACGAAGCCGGATCTGGATGGTTCACTGGCAGACTGCCCTTCCATTATTTTACTTTGATGCCCTCGTCCTTGTAGTGCAGTGGATCCAGTGGATGCAGTGGATTTGGTGGATCTGTCAGAGTGAATTAGAGTCAGTTGATGACCATACAACGACAAAAAGGAAACACAAGGCATATGTGTATATCTATTCTTGATGATAGTTGTGGGATTTCTAAATCTCAAAATGTGATAACTTGCGACAATAGGTAGTATGACTGGATGCAGCCATTTCAAATTCTTCTGGTGACTTTTCTACTTTGAAGTGTAAAAAAAGACATTCATTCCTTAATGCAGGTCATCCACTAACTCCACATGCTTGGCAGTTTGATCCTCGCTTCCTGATAAAGTCCATTTATCAAGTTTTTTTGGAAACAGAAAAGATTATATTTACATTCAGTTTCTCTCACTGGAAAACATTGTGTGCATCCTTGAAGTCTATTAAACATGTCGAATGCGTTTCCTTTGTACAGAATGGTTCTGATTGTGCATTGTTTACAGCCATGTTTGCTAGCTTGCAGTCTTCTTCTTCTTCACTTCCTTTGTTGGTGCATTGCTACATTCTTTTGTCTGACTCTGCCACCAAAGGTAGATTAATTGAAATAGCATGAAACCGGTGGGAGGAATGTGTCTTGTATCATCCTCCCATCATCTCTGTTACTCACCGTCATAATGCAAATCTTTAAGATTTGCCGTTTTCTCAGTAACATTGCGATTATGTTCAGAACTGTAACACGAAAGTAGCTCAACATTCTCATATGATCAATCAGGAGTTTGGATTGAATGGATGGACGTACAAAGTATCTGACTGACACTGCAGGGTTTGTATCTTCTACCAACGATCGAAAGGAAGCAATGCAATCAATGCTTTTTCTTAAACCAATCATTCCCCAGCGTTAACAATTATCTTTGTTTTACTAAGTATTACTTATCTAATCCTTGACATGCCATAAGCTATAATTACCAAGCCGACAATCTTTCTGTATGCTCATATGGCAAATGTTGTATGTCTAGTTATGACTGGCCTGGCAAGATTTTTGAGGTATAGTTCCAGGAATAATTTACAATATTATTTGACTCAGAGTAGTAGTTTAGGTGGACATCATTATGTTAATTTGACATATTTATAAATATTTTTCCCTTATTCATTTGCCCCCCTTTAGCTTTGGTGATTTATTTAGTTTTTATTTCAATTGAAAAAGTGTAAATAAAAAAAGGTTGAATTTAATTTGAGAAAAAGAAAAGCGCTTCAGGCGGCAGGCCTACCCACATGCTTGTGAGTAGCCTATACATGTGTCTGATTCAGTGTTGATCAGGATTAATATTAAAATCACGTTTTTTTTTTAGCCTCGCAGAAAATAAGCAGAGACAAATGTGTCAGACAAAATGATGTTTCCCTTAAAGCCTCCGCACTCTTGACAGCTACCAGATGGCAAATCTGCACACATTTTCTTTTCTAATGGAAAAAGTTGAATTAATATTTCAGAAGACTCACCACTGGTGCTCCATAAGGTTCAGTTGGCTCCACTCAGTGAAAGAAGCTTGACAGCCTCCTCCAGTCCCAGTGAGCAGCTGTCTCGCCCCCATACACCTTCTTGTAATATTGCGTGAGCGCGCGCGTGAGGCGTGCACACGCCGTGCCCGTTCCCTGTCAGGTTCCTCGTAAAAAAACCAAAAAAAAACCCCACTCAGGTGTGCGTGGTGGGAGGGTATGGAGGTACATTTGTGCCTTTTTTTTTTTTTTTTTAAATCAAACAGAAGAGCAAAACCTTCCACACTGCAATCAAAAAAAAAAAATGGGTTTGAGAGCAAAATGATCGACATGGCAATCCAAAAAAGGCTTAGTGCAAACGCAATAAACGGCTGATGAACACGTGTATTGATGCCAATCAAAACGTTCAGTTTGCTGCCCAGCTGAATTCCGTGGGCGGGACCTACGCTGTGAAGACGCAAGACGTGTTTCTATTGGCCAGTCGCGATCGGAGTGACAGCTTGGCAGCAGCCGCAGTTGAAGGAGACCAACTCAACACGACAGGTATGTTTCTTTGCACATAGCTTCCATCTTAGTGACGGCAACAACGTCACGACTGACTTGGTGCACGTACATTGCGTTTGTTGAACGACCTGTGCTGTTGTAATGGGTTTTAAACAAATGCATATTCTTTTGACAGCTGCTCGCTTAGCTCAGTTAGGTAGTCACTTGAATATGGTGCTCACCACATTGCGTTTGTAGCTACTAGTTAACAGGACTATTTGTGTTCTACGATCCAACAGTGAGTTTCTTATATTTGAGATGTGTTGTATTATTACTGTTGTACATTACAATAATTTGCACCTTATCTCCCATTCCAGTATGACCAGCAGCGTACAGCAACTGAATCGAGAAGATAGATATTTCTTGATATTTTTGCTTAAGAAATGGCTTTAAAACAATTGATAAGAATTAATTTTCTGTTGACTAATTGTTTCAGCTTTAATGAACATTCACCCAAGATAATATTACACACTCACAGTTTGTCAACGCAACCAACATGACACATTAGCAGTAATAGTGTGCATCTAAAATCTGTAAAGACCCAGTAGCAGGGAACACGCAGGAGCCACAGACGCTGGCAACGGTCAACACTTTACTAAGTAGAGTGAGAGGACACTAACCATACAGCAGGTACAGACCAGTGCAAAAAAACAGATCCAGAAGTCAGACAGACTGTCGACATGATCCAAACAGCCAGAAGGTCCTGCAATAGGAGGACAATACAAAGAATGCTAGATTGCAAGCGTTGTGAGACAAACTGACAAAGCCCATGGGAGGGACAAGCGTAAATACACCTGAGGATTAATTGGCAGAGGAGCTCAGGAGCTAAGACACAGATGGTAACAATCAAACTGGTAGGCAAAAATATGAACAAATGCCCGAAGTAAAGTACACACAATGGAACAAAAGCTGAGCATTTTTAAAATAAAACAGGAAGAGACTAACACTCATGTTTTGTGGCATCACAAGTAGACATGGCCTAATTTCAAGTGGTCACAAGCCAAAAAGGTGGAAATTAAGGACACCTTTGACAACTTGAAAATATGAAAAATGAAATGCATTCATCAAAATTGTGTTTCATATATGTTAAAACCTTTTATGACGAGCTCTGAATAAAATGGCTTTGGCATTTCATGCAAGCAGCTGACACAGATGAGTCAATCCCTCCGATGAGAATCTGTATCTCTCATATTAAAAAGAGCCCCTCTCACAATCCGCAACCAAGCTCCGCGGGATCTTCTACTGGTGATGCCATTTTCCAAGAGAACTGATTGATCAGTAGGCCATGATTTTATACACATTGATCTGTTATGTAACTGTAGGCTTTTACAAACAGGGATGTAACAAATCCTCAACAACCCACATCTCAAGGGCTTGCGGTTTCTACAAACAACAATCCCTCAAATAGATTATACGTCTTCTGAAACGTAAAACGTAAGTCACTTCTGGCCACAAAAAAAAAATATATATATATATCTGCAGGAGCTCATGTTGGTTCTGTTGACTAATTAACCTGTGGGAGGTGCTAGAAAGACGTTTCTGAGGCTCAACCTCAAGGCAGCATTAACAGAAATGTTTTCATTAATTTTATACTCGGTTGTGCTAGATGAAAGATAAGGAGTTTCCCCAAATCATTAGTCACGTTTCAGACCGATGGACAGACAATGGCAATAAGCAATTCTTTATTCAAAGCTAATAGGACCAAAGTTAAACTTCTATATTATGTTTTTAACCCCCCAAAGGTGGGGTAGGCAGTATCTTTTTGGCGTCATTGGGCAGAAATTCCACAATAACATTAAAACAGCATGTTGTATTTCAAGCGGTCTGAGAGAGGCCGAGGTCTCGGCGAGGCTCACGGCGTGGAGAAGGAGCCCTACGAGGCGTGAGGTTTCACAGAGCGACCGACTCCTTCTGCTGCCGTTCGTTGGGAGGGGCTTAGCGAAGTGATATGACTCACCAGAGAGTGAGGCAGAAGGTTTTGCATTGGTTGCGCAGGTTTTGCCTACCCTAGCTTTAAACTCTTGAATTCCCACTAAGCCTTAGCCACACTTGCTACATGGTTCTAGGGATGGCAATGTCTGTGTGTCTTTCAGTTGGTCTGTTTGCACCTTTTTTTTTTTTTAAACTATCATTTAATGTGTACCTTGAAAATAAACAAATATAGAAAATGCAGAAACATCAAGAGGAATAAAATAAAATAGCAATAGTTTTAAATGTGGGACATCAATGTTAACAATCATAATATTTAAAGGTACATGTAATCCAAACATTTGCAGTTTAGACCGGATGGTTGTCTACCCGCTATAACAGGAAACTGCTACAAACCTCAGAGCAGAACAGGGAAACCACAGTTGTCAGCTGGTTCTCTTTTCCTGTAATGTCAGATGAGTCGATTTCTGCGCATAACTGCATTTGCTGTCACCGGAGGAAGACTTTCCCTCCATCCATTCAATTGTGACTGTGCTTGGTGTCTTTTGTGTTTTAATACAACTTATGCCTATCCTACTTAAATTCATGCATTACATTGCATCAGTATGCACCTGCGGGCTCCGGCTAGGGCAATTAAAATGTTTTCTCATCACTCCCCAATATCTCTATGTAAACCATATCTGTCGGGAGTGATGACGTCTGAGAAAATTTTAGAAATTCTAACAATGTTCTGCTGCTATAATAAACATTTCAAATGTGAGTTGTCTGACAAAAATATGAATAAGATGAATGAATGAATATCTTGTGTGCACCATGTCATGTTTTCTCAAAGTTGATGTGTAGCTTTTGTAATCTCTTCATTTAATCAACAGAAGAAAAAAAAATACTGTGCAAATGTTTTTGGCAGGTGTGGAAAAAATGCTGTAAACTAAGAAATGTACCTAGAAGAATTGATGCTGTTTTGAAGGCAAAGAGTGGTCACACCAAATACTGATTAGGTTTAGATTAACTGATGAAACTAAACTATTAACACTTCCATTTTTGAAAGCATTCTTAGTTTACAGCATTTTTTCACACCTGCCTAAAACGTTTGGACAGTACTGTATATATTTGCATTTAGCACAATATATACCCTGACGTTTAAAGTCGAATTACTCTGAAAAGTGAGGTATTTTGTTAAACATTTCAGTTTTAATGCATTCGTATACTGTGCCAGTTCAGTCACTGGGGTGAAAACAGTTTGACAGAAATGACACAGAAGTGCTGATTGTGTCACATATGCTTGTCTAAATCAGGAAATCCTATTGAACTTCCTGATAACACACAAGCACATACATCGAGCGACAACGCAGACGTCACAGAATTAAGTCCTGGTCTATGAGAACAAATGATCGAAATGAGGACTCCTGCCCTGCAAATGTAAAGGTAATATTGATAGTAATGTTTAGCTCTAAAATCGGTAAGTATAAATTTGTTGTGCTATGTTAAGAAATGTCCAAATAAAATGTTTGAAGATGTTGAAGATGAGTGGGCTTGAAGGCTGTTCTAACTGACTCTCATTATAACAATGTTTCAAAGGAAGGTGAATATTTTAAGTCCGAATGGGATTTGAGAAGTTGAATAATACCCAGAATGTATGAAAGATGTGGAAAGTGGCAGAATAATAATAATAATAATGAGGCATTTTTCTTTGTAGAAGAACATACAGTATGTTGTGAATGCTGGATGCATTATTATTAATTGTTACACAGTACTATGTGTTTCACATACTGTGTTTCTAATTTAGCTAAAGCAGAACATGGTGAGCAGTTTTGTCTGATGTAATGGGAATCCCCACAGATCTACGTGTGACATTTAAGCCCATCATGGTGGAAATTCTTACATGTGATACCACACAAGCTTATACAAAGTTCTATACTTAAACAACATGGCATTTATATTTTGTAAAGTTTTGTTGGGGATAATTACTCTGAATCACTTATCTCAGCAAACCTGCCGTAGGTAAATAATGATTAAATGGATCACAATGGCAGTGATGGCATTTAACCAAGTACATTTGCTTAAATACAATTTTTAGGTGCTTGTACTTCACTGAGTATTTCCATTTTATGCAACTTATTTATACTTATTTCAGTTCAGTTTAATTTGTATAGCGCCATATCATAACAAAGTTACTATCTCAGAGCACTTGTTCATATAGAGCAGGTGTAGGACGACAGACCCCACCATGAGCAGCGCTAGGCGACAGTGGCAAGGAAAAACTCCCTTTTTAACAGGAAGAAACCTCGAGCAGAATCAGGCTCTGGGTGGGTGAATCGGGCTGGAACCATCACTGCAGACCCATCACACCCTGGACACAATCTGTTCCAACTTCTCCCCTCTGGTAGACGCTACAGAACTCTGCACACCAAAACAACCAGACACAAGAGCAGTTTTTACCCACAGGCCATCACACTAATGAATAGTTAACAACAGTTACCATCAGTTATCAGTAACATAATGTCAGGTCAATCCCTGTGTGATTATCTTTGTGGCAAACTTCTAGTGCATCTGTAAATTATCTTCCCCATTGGTTACACACACAGTTTTATATATGTAAATATCATCAGTCAATCACAATCTATGCACACTGTTCATGCTGTACCTCATGTGTATATATAGCAACCTGTTAAAATAATCATATTTACACTCATATTTATTCCAGCACCCTTTGCACTATGCGCCATTGCACTACTGTGAAAAGAAAAAAAAGATATATCTATATATCTCAGTTTCTTGTTTTAGGTATCTAAAAATAATCGCAACTCTGTCGATTTGGTTCTCAGAAGCACCCATGGATCTCAATGAGGAGGAGTCGGCCCCTCTGGTGATGAGAGACCGGGGAGGCAGCCAGAGGTCCAGTTCTAGCACTGTTGCCAGTTTACAAGTACACCTCTACTTCTTCTCAGTCACAAAGGAGGCAACAGCAATGCACATTTCATCTGGACAAATCTCTGCTGAAAATGTCTGCATCCAGGCAGGCAAGAAATGTGGTAAGCTTTCACTCTCAACTCATGAGTCTGACTGAAGGCTTGTCATAGCCAATACCAAAAATTGAGTGTAAAATAAACGGTACCATTTTAGGTATGTTATGCTGAAATATTTAGCATTTCACTTGCAAATTTGTACATTTATTCTTACAAGTGTGCAAAAGGCTCGGGAAGTCATGCTATGATCATATGTGACCTCTTTCTCCAGGAATCTTACCAGTGTACCTAAGTCTTTTTGGTTTGGCATCTTCCGATCTGTCATTTTGGTATCCCCCATCGCACATGTTCAACACTGAAGAAAACTTAAATGTCCACTTCAGAGTCAGGTAGGTGAAAACTACTAGCAGATCATTCCCCAGGACACCATCCGTCGTCTCATTAGGAGCATGGCCCGACGTTAGGCATGCATTTTTGAGCAGTGTACATTCACTAATTTACCACAGAAAGTAGTGTACATTATACACTAGTGTATGTACACTATGTTAAAATATTTTATGGAAGGGCTTGTAACTAGATAAAGAGAAAAGGCAAAATGTCTTTTAGGATCCTTTTAATCAAAAAGAGATTGATTGTCATCCTTGTAAAATCAGTTTGGCAAGTATTTGGCCCAAGAAAACATGTGAGAGAATATGGCTAGAGTTAGCTCGCAACAAAAACAATATTTTTCTGTCATCAGAGCTGGAAAAAGCACATTTGGCACCCTAGACAATCTTAATTAGCCTTTTTATAGTGTTTGTCAGAGGTCAGGAGTGCCTGTAGCAACTGGCTATAGGAAGTGCACCTCTGCCTGCCTGTTATCCTACAGAAAGTTCACATCAAATTCACATATTTTACAGGCTTCTTTCACTTAACACTTGCAGTCACAGCACTACTGTTCAGAGATAACACCAGCTTTAGTACAAGCTGAAGTCACAGAGGAATATCTGAGGGTTGTTTTGAAGACCATATAACGAAAAATGTTGTCACCAAATTATCATGTTCAAACTTATGTGCAGATGTACACTCACACAAAGCATGTAAAGTTAACTTAGTGGTTTGTTGGTATGCAGGTTTTACTTTGGAAACTGGTTTGGACAGGGACAAAGAACATCGTACCGCTACAGTCTGACCAGAGACAGAATCAGTCCAGTGCTTGACTGCAATGTCATTGATTATCTCTTTGCTCAGGTGAGGTATAAAATATTTAAAAACATGTCCTGTATATATACGTTGAGATACATAATTTCATGGTATGTTATTCTAATTTACAACTTTATTTATATCTGTATTTGTGACATTTTTGGATGTATACCACCAATATTCTTATAGTATTGTGTAATTCTGCAGTTAATTGACATTTATCAATAAGGTGTTTTGATAAATCTTCATCACATTAACAGAGGCAAAATGTGCAAGACATCTATAGCTGAAAAACAAAGAATGATCAGTTTAAGGGAGAAAGTACAAAAAGGTCTGACCACATAGTTATCCTTCACAGTAAACATTCTCATTGCTTTCTAGTACTTATCCTGATATCTCAACATTTATATGGTGCTTAAAAATGCTACAAGTGTCACTTATTTTGAAGTGTGAAATGCCAGAAATAGTTGTATGCATTGCCCGTATATTAAAGACTATGTCCATCACTTATGTCTTTTGGTGCATAGTTGCGAAACGACTTTATTGCTAGTGAGGCAGGAGTTTCCCCACCTTTGAGTGCCCAAGAGGAATGCCTCGGCCTTGCAGTGCTGGACTTGTGGAGACTGGCCAAAGAGCGCCATCAGAGTGTAAGAGAGCTCTGCAAGACTGTCAGGTATTTACATGTAGATGTTTAATTTTACCTGACCAGTTCAAGTCTTAAAATGCCGAGAAGTCTGTTTTTCTCTATCAGAAATACAATGGCTTTCTTACATTTCTTTTCAAGTGATTTGTTATATTTGCTGTAGTTTGCAGTCATTACAACAAATGTGTACTCTTTCTCTTTCAGCTATAAATCATGCCTTCCTAAGTCACATCGCCAAGACATTCAGAAACGAAACCGCCTGGATCGTTATCGAATCCGAAACACCCTTAAGCGTTTCTTAAAGAAGCTTGGCAACTGCTCAGTGGATGAGTGCAGCTTGAAGCTGAAGTACCTGATTGAACTGTCTGGCATCGAGCCTTCTTTGGGAAGCGAAACCTTCCAAGTGAATTCTTCTTCCTCTCATTCAAAGTCAACTTTCTCCCTCATACGGGTCACTGGGGAAACTGGAATTCAAACCAATGGAAGTCATCCTGATGGTACGCTATGGGATGATGGAATCCTGATGGTAAGAGCAAGTTCAACTTACAGTAAATGTGGGTGGGAAGGAGACATAGTGGTTGGTCTGTCATTCCACCATCCTTCACTAAGGAATCTGGTGGAGTCAGCTAGTTCATACTACAATATAATGTATATTGTCTTATGTCTTGTGCTAAGTCTAAACAAATGAGCCATGAGCTGCTTTGTAAAAGTGTTGGCAGTGACCACCGATCATAGTCCAAAGGTAGAGCGTTCCAAAGTTTAGGAGCCACAATCTCAAAAGTGCAGCCCCCATTAGATTTAAGCCTAGAGTAGGGAACAGCCAACAAACCCTGATCAGAGGATCTTAAAGACCTGCTGGTAGTATAGGGCTGCAACATCACAGAGTTAAGACATGTTAAATAATTAGCCTCTCTTCTTCTTTTTTTGGAGTGGCACACCTTCTGTGATTTTAAAGAAATCATCGACATCAGTATAAAGAGGGTATGCCATGAGCAGGTTCCCCAGGACAGCAGGATGGTGACAATAACCCGCAAAGATGACAGATGCTTGGTAAGGGACACATTTTACATTCAACACTTCCCCAATCATTATTTTCTGTTAAATGATAATCATATCATAATAATGATAATGTTAATTTATTTTCAGATTGCACTGTTTTGATGCAATACTCCACACTCTTGCTGCTGTAACTCCGCAATTTCCCCACCGAGGGACTAATAAAGGTTAATCTCATCTTAAACGATGCATGTTTATTTGTCCTTGATTTGCATTACAGGAAGCCAAGTTCCAGAGTCTCAAGGAAGCACTTTCATTTGTGTCACTTGTTGATGGCTACTTCAGACTGACCACAGACTCTAGCCACTACTTCTGTCAAGACATCGCTCCTCCAAGTCTTCTGGAAGGGATCAAAAACCACTGTCACGGCCCAATCATGTGAGTCATTTTGATAATTACGGATTCCAGTACCACCACTCACATGCACCTGTTTTAGATATTTCTTTCATATCTTGTTTGATCAGATCAGAGTTTGCAGTCAACAAGCTAAAAAAGTCAGGATGTAAAGGTGGTACGTTCCTTCTCCGGCAGAGTCCCAAGAATTATGACAACTTCTTCCTCACTGTTTGTGTTCAGGTAAAAGTTCCCTTTGAAGAAAAACCATAATTTACTAGTTATGTCTGTGCACGTTTTTATGTACTTCATGGACCTGATGACAAAAAAGAGATTCCGATGCATGTTACATATTCAGTATGTGACAAACTTAGCAGAGTTGCAATAACATATCAACTTTAAAAACTTGTGATTGCAAGGAAATCACAGGTCTCAGTCTGTTGCAATCATGAAAGTGTATCTCTTTGCAGATGATGCACTTGTTTCTTAACGTGGTTTCTGTCAGAATTTGACAGAGAAGCATCAAATGTGTTCAGATGTTACTAGATGTCATTTCCATGTTACTCACATTTTTGCACCCATTTTTGTGTGTGGAATCTATTTTCTGAAGTCTACTCAAGAATGTTGTTCCAGAAGCTTACTCAGTGTTGTGAAAATTTGATGTAACATTTATATTTCTGCAGACTCCACTTGGACTTGACTATAAAGACTGTCTCATTATTGAGAATGAGCAATACAGTCTTCCTGGTGTCCAGAAATCATTTTCCAGCTTGACAGAGCTCACTAGCTATTACCAAAACAACAAGCTGTTACTAGCTGAAGTACCTGTCATGTTGGCCCGCTGCTGTCCACCCAGACCCAAAGGTGTGTTTCCCAAATTCTCATCTATGTACAGAACTAAAAACTCATCTCACCTGCACTTAATACTGTCTGATGATGTTCTATGCCGTTGTTATACGTATTTGTATGTACTGCCTCACGTTTGTACTCATTGTCACAATACATCACACGCTCTGGCAATTTCTATATTTAAACAGGCAGGATGACTGAAAGTCTTGTGTGCTGAATCAAAATCAAAACCTACCCATATTAAGAGAGCTTTAAGTATGTTTACATCCAAACTAGTGTCCCAGATAAGATATTTTTGGGAATCCATTTGTCCATGTTTACATTGTATCCTGGTTATAGTTACGTGCCGTATCCATATTTTGAGACCCCCAAGTAGATGCTAGCTGTGTTTTTTCAAAAGAAACTAGCATACTGTTGCAATTGGCTTGTAAACATTGTATCCAGGTTGTGCATCTTCATTTCACGTTATGTGGTAGTTAGTATAACTCTGTTTGTTCAACATGTAGATTTTATAGTTATAGTTAAACTAAAATGATTATAAAGAGTAGCATCAGACATTCAGAATGCAAACAAAGGGTTACTAGGATACCCCCACTGTCATTAACTAATAGTCATGTATCAGTTTAACACCTCAGTGTCTTGCTTGAACTGAGATATATATTTGCAACATGCTTTCTGCTGTTTATACAGAGCTCACAAATCTGATCATCATACGCAACAGCAGCTCTGTAGAAGCTCAAGGGTCCCCAACACCTGAAAGGAGCAAATTCAGTCATATCCAGTTCCACATGATCAAATATGTAGACCTGAAGTGGGTAAGTGTGTAGACATCACTCCAACTGTACCAGGCTTGTTACTGTAGCTCCACCAAAATGAATATCAATACTAGTCTTCTTTCATCGTTTGGTATCACCTTTATTTTTTCTACTCCCTTTTCCAGTTCTTCTACTACAATATTATCACTGTTGACTGTATTTAAACTAATATGAAAGGTACTTAAAAGGCAGAATGTTATTTATGATGGAGGAAACTTACATGTAGTTTCTGTATGTATTTTAACTATAAGGATGAATGCCTCGGACACGGATCCTTCACTCGAATTTACAAAGGCTACAAAACAGACATTCGTGATGGGGAGAAACACGTGACCAAGGTTTTCCTGAAAGAGCTTGATGTCGTTCATAAAAACTGCTGGGAGGTGAGGTTCTTCCGATTAAAATGCACTGAGATGTATTTTAATTGAGAATATTTTTGTGGATTGTTTATAGATCTAACATGTTCATTTTAACATTATACACATGCTGTTTTGTTGCCTTTTTCTTCTCTCAGTCATTCTTTGAATCTGCCAGCTTGATGAGTCAGATTTCACACAAACACCTCCTCCATGTATATGGTGTCAGTGTTCATGGAGTAAAAAGTAAGTTCAAACCAAACTGCAGGTTCTTTCAGACTATCCTTTGTTTGCTACAGTTTGATGATCGTGCAGCTAATGTGAACAACTGTTGCTGCTTGGGAATAAGGGGAAATCAACTGTGGCTCAGGTACAATGCATTTACATCTGAAAACAACAGAAAACAAAATTAATTGAAGGAACAGCGAACGAATGAATGGGAACATTAAATCATTTTCTTCATATTGAGCAAAATGACCATCCTCTTGTGACCTCGACTCAGTCCGTTGTCCCTGGGTGAGCATTTCTGACTCTGTGTTTGGTTTGAAGTACAGCTGTAGAAACAAACCTCGGTGTGTGTTACAGACATCATGGTGCAGGAGTTTGTCGAGTACGGGGCCCTCGACCTCTACTTGAAGAGAGGGAGATCTGTGTCAGTGAGCTGGAAACTTGACGTATCCAAACAGCTCGCATCTGTCTTAAACTTTCTGGTAAGATACATTTTCTGTTGTAGAGCATTAATAGAGCATACAAAAGTAATGACAAAAACACAATCTACAGCAGAAATCCTTTACCGGTGGAAAAAGACAAAACATATTTCTTTCCTGGATGACATTTTGTGCTCACTTTGCATTTTTGTCAAAGTTGACCAAGGTGGCACACTATACTGACTCAACATTAACATGTGACTGTCTTACAGGAAGAAAAGACCATCGTTCATGGAAATATCTGTGCCAAAAATCTGCTACTGGTCAGAGAAGGTGACCTGTCCAAGGGCAGCTCTCCTTTCATCAAGCTGAGTGACCCGGGCATCAGTGTGGCCATGCTGGGCAAGGATGGTAAATCAAAGAGGGGATTTTCCAATCCCCCTTTAACCAAGTCTGAAACCATCAGGTCCATTTATAGTACACGTGCTACAGTCAGGACACGAAGGGAGAGATACCTGATGAATTAAGTTGTACTGTGACTGTAAATTAAATTAATTCAGTAACAAAAGTAAATAAAAGTGAAAAGACTCAAATGAACAGATGAATAGATAACCATGGAGAGTAAATTAAGTTGCTTTCTGGTTCATGTAACCACATACAGTGTGTTGATTTAAAATAAGACTTAATAACAAACAAAATTAAAGCAGTATCACTCAAGTGTAACACATTTAAAATATGATGCCTAGCATTATTCACGTGTGTGTCTGATGTAGTGATCCTGGACAGGATCCCCTGGGTAGCCCCCGAGGTGCTGGAGGCGCCGGACAACCTGACTCTGGAGTGTGATAAGTGGAGCTTTGGTGCCACTGTTTGGGAAATCTTCAACAATGGGAACACTCCACTCCGAGGCTGGACCTTGGACAAGGTACTCCCACCTCTTTCCTGACAAGTCAAACAAACTGTTCGCCAAATGCTGATCTGGCAGGGTAACAACAGGTTGTCAGAGTAAGCAGATACAGATAATGGCTGCATGGATGGACACCGTGTTTCAACATCAAAATTAACACAATAAGCCCAGTGGTATATAACACTTTTAAAGTTGACTAAAAAGTGACTAAAAAGTGCTCTGATACAGTGAATGACGTGAGCTGCTGATGTGTTTTTCTATAGAAGCAGCAGTTTTATGAGAGCTTCCAGCAGCTGCCACCCTCCCAGTGGACAGAGCTAGCCGACCTGATCGGTCAGTGTATGGACTACCAGGCAGCCTTCAGACCCTCCTGTCGCAGTATCATCCGTCAACTCAACAGTCTGATCACTTCAGGTAATGATGTGTATGCCTATTCCGCTGATAATGAATATGGCCAGTATAAAACACGTCTAAAACTTTTTCAGTTCACTAAAATACAGAATTTATAAATTGACCCGGATGAAAATGTGAAAGTATCAGTATATTAACAGTATGAAATAGTGGAACATTTATGAAATTGCTGCCATTATACAATGTAATAAATACTGTATAACAAGGCGATATACACCATGTAAATGTATAGTAATGTGTGGCACGTTCATTCATTTTATTTACTTATTGTTTTCATCTTTATTATATTGTATTTGCCCAGTCTGATTTCCATTTCTGTTTCTTGTGTTTTCGGACATTTGTAACTGCGTCTATATAATTCCTCAAGGGATCACTGTGAAATAATGTCCGAGTGCAAATGATCTACACAAGATTTTGGAAAACAGGTTTAGGATTTCAACAAGTTTATTGACAAAGTGGTTCAGATGCCCACCATTTGAAATGGGTGGTGTTTTTTTTGGAATCAGGCTATTCAATTACATCAGAAAACCAAAAGCCATTACTCCTACGTTTTCTTGTTTCATGGCAGACTATGTGATACTACACGCCACTGAGCCCGTCGCACAGAGCCCTGTGTGGAGATCCCTCGGCCCTGCGCAACACGATCAGACATTGTTTGAGGAGAGACACCTACGCTGCGTCTGCCCCCTGGGAAAAGTAAGTCTGCACTTAACGTTCAACAGACAAAATGGACATAATGCAAACTCCTTTGGGCCAATCAGTGCACTTGAATGGTCATCATCTTATATTATGTTCTTGAGTCTTGTCCAAGATACTGTTCTATGTCATGGTCTGTGTGTCCAAATGCCAAAATGTAGCACATTGTGTTACACATACTCCATATCATATGAAAAACTATTGCACAACAAACCTCCTTCTTACCTTCTAAATGACACATGTATGGTGAGGTGTATTTTTAATTTCCGGGTGTGACAGACTAGTGAAAACCTTTCCAGGGAAACTTCGGCAGTGTTGAACTCTGTCGTTATGACCCGCTGGGTGACAACACCGGCGAGCTGGTCGCTGTGAAGAAGCTGCAGCCCAACAAGCAGTCAACCCTGGAGGACTTCAAGAAAGAGGTCAACATCCTCAGCGTTTTTCACTGCGACTACATCGTCAAATACAGAGGGGTCTGCTACAGCATGGGTAATAAACGCATTCCATGTCTTCTGGTTGTAAAGAGGCTGTTTTTGACGTCACATTTTATTAATATAAAAGTAGACACATTAGCCAAAACTGCTGTAACAATATGTTTTGTACAGTGCACTCATGATATTACACTGTCAGACCTTTTATGCATCCACCGCACCAACCTGATTTTTTTTTTTTAGTGTGTTCTGGATTTGGAAGGTTTTCTTCTGCTGAGTGATTTTAATGTTTAATGTTTGCCTGTTCGCAGGTCGCCTCACTATGAGTCTGGTGATGGAGTACCTGCCCTATGGCAGCCTTATTGGCTACTTGGAGAGTAACCAACATAACGTCAACACCAGGCGGATGCTGCTTTTTGCCTCTCAGATCTGTAAGGTAAGAGTCAGATATATGAGCTTAACTGCATCACAATGTTTTAAAAATAAGTGAGGTTTAAAATGGATGGTCATTTAATTATTGGTTCCACTTTATGTACTGAGACTTTGAATGTTTTCCTACACATGTATACACTTGTTGGTGTTTTTGAATTCACACTTAAAATAGTCCTACGGGAATCCTGAAGGTACAGGGAGTGTGAAGGTATTTCCTCCAGGTCACCATCTGTAAGATGGAACCAAAGGTTGATCGCACAAAACAAGGAGAGAAAGTTGATCAGTTCATTTTCTTCTGTTTTGCGGTTTTTATTTTCCCAGGGAATGGAGTACCTGCAGAGCCTGCGTTATGTGCACCGAGACCTCGCAGCCAGAAATATCCTTGTGGCCAGTGAGTCCCTGGTGAAAATTGCTGATTTTGGGCTGACCAAGATTATTCCTTTGGACAGGGAGTACTACAGAGTCACACAGCCTGGAGAGAGCCCCATCTTCTGGTAGCGTTCCTCTTGTTTGAAAACTCATACCTCTTTTAATTCAAAGTGTCAAAGCAGAAATCTGTAACTTCTTGCAGTTTGCCGCCCCCTGCTGTTTGCTTAAATCAGCTACATGACCAGCTGTTTCCCCCAGTTTCCGGGCTTTGCACTAATCTAAACTAACTGGCTGCTGGCTGTAGCCTTAAATTTAATGAGTGTTATCAATCTTCTACTCTGCAGCAGAAAGCAAAGGTGTATTTCCAAAATGTTTAACTATTCTTTTGAAGTAAGTCTGAAAATACAGACAAAAATATCATGCTGCATGTTTTGAAGCAAATGTTTCCGGATCATTCTCATAAAAGCCAGCCTGCAGTTGCAAATTGTGACATAAACCAAGATGATGTTAAAATGACTAAATAAATTCAAAATAAAAGTCAGAGACTGAAGTAGGCTTGCTTTTTCCTCACAGCTCAGGCATTAAAGTAGACTTTGTGTAGTTTTGCGCTCATATGTATCCATTGTGTTGTGTTGTGTTCCTGGATGTCTACCTCACCATACACTGCTTATCTAACGCAGGTTCGCTCCAGAGTCCATCACAGAGTCCAAATTCTCCCACAAGTCAGATGTCTGGAGTTTTGGAATTGTTCTTCATGAGCTCTTCTCCTACTGCAACATGAACTCTAACCCAAAAAGGGTAAGAAGTTTTACTATGGATACATGCATGTATGGACAATATTTAAATATTTTCAAATGATCAAGCCTTATTTAATTTGTATCCCTGTTTTAGCTATATATGCAGGAGATTGGACACAATGTGCAGGGTGCATCCATTTCAATGTATCTGGCAGATATTCTAAAGAATAACTGGAGGTTGCCGGCTCCTCCAAACTGGCCACCCAAGGTATGTTCACTTGATATGGTTCAGTTATTGAAACAGGTGAGCCTTTTTGAAGATCTTTCATCTTGATTAGAATTAAATTATTTTATTTGCCACCTTTCTGCATTCACATATCCCTAACAAATATGCATTGATAATTTCACTGTAAATCACCGAGACCATTGGAGACTGTGGCCTCTGTCTTACATCAGTGACAATGTAAGTGTTACTGTGAAATTGAGACCACGCACACACACACACGAGGCTTTCCAAAAACTCCTTTGTGATTCTTTTGCAATGAATATTTATTCCACCATCTGCTGTTAATTCTGGAAGAGGCTGACAACCTTCTCAGCTACAGTCATGACACATATTGTAAACCTCTTGTTTTGACCTTCAACTCGCCAAACTAGTCACTGCAACTGTCATGCTATACCACGCAAACGTCAGTTCTTTGCCGTCTGTCACAGAAAATTATGTTTTTCCTCATTGCAACACCAGGTGTACGCGCTGATGAGGCAGTGCTGGGCGTATGACTTCGAGGAGCGGCCGTGTTTCTCCAGCCTGGGAAACCAAATTGAAACCATCACGCAGGACGAGAGAGAGAACCTTAAAGGCTGACGAGGAGCATTGTTGTGCCTCACAGCTGAGCTCACGCTTGAGAGCAACCGTAGCAGCAATAGTGAAACGATCCCATTTCATTTGCTTACCCATTGAAATTCAGTTCACACAAGTGTCGCACTCGCAGCTGTGGGCAACACCCAATTATGTAAGCATTCACATACTGATAATAGAATTTCCAACAGCACTGGGCACCCAATGGTCTCTTACAGGCTACTCCCTAAACACTCAACTGACTTTATGCCCTTTTCTCAGTCTTATGATGTTCATTTTAGTTAACCAGTATGATTTTAAAAAACAAAATTGCAGATATTTAAGAAATTTACCAAGAGCAGAAGTTACCTCTATGTAACTTCAGTTCCGAGTACATTTGTAAACCAATGGAGGACTTGGATACAGACGAAATACAGCATTTATTATTAGTCTATCCTGCTAGACAGCTACTTACTATCTAAGATTTTAGTGCAGTACATTTAATTTTCTTGTCAAATAGATTACAATGTTCATAGCACATGGCAAGTAAAAAAATAAAATGTGTTATTGCTCAAGGTCTTACCCATACAGTTATGACATTTTGTGGTTACATTTCAACTGGAAAAGGCTTTTTAACTAGAATTCACTCATGCAAGAATTATAACCAATTAAATAACTTTATAATTTAGAAAATGTAAGGTACACTGGGCACTGCAGAGCATGTATGACTGTTTTAATGTTGTTTCTTTAATGTATCGAGACTATTTTGCATCTCATGTTTTCCACAGTGAGGAGGTTGTTGTATTGTGTGTTATTTACATCCTTTGCCATGTTTAAATAAAGCAATTTCGTGGCAGCAGCTTTTGTAAAGGTTTGACATAACTGTATTCAGTTTCTTGAAATCCCTGAAGCACTGATATATGAACAGGGTAAAGATTATACTTGCGTAACTTGATAATGCTATACCGATAACACACAAGCGGTTGTTAGCATCGTCAATGTGAGCATGTTAGCACCACTGTGCGCTAGTATCGCCTCAAAGCAGCTAGCATGGCTGGAGACTTGTTTCTGACTTACACTTTATAATAAATGCCGTTATATTTTCCAGGCTCTTTGAACTGATTGTTTGCTGGAATAATCCTTGAAGCTGCACTTTTTCCACTTTGTATTAAAGCTTTCATAGGTTTAGAACAACATGATTCTAATATATTATCCATATTGTAATACAACAGGATGATTAAAATATATATTAAACATTGTCCTGTGTGCCTTTTTAAAAAGCCCTAAGCAGTGATTTTGAGAAGTCATATGTATAACAGTAGATACCACCGTGAACTCACTGCAAAGCTGACACAGACACTCAAATCAGTAACTTGTTTTTAAACCCAAGTCAAGGAAACTTTGCTAGTGTGTCTTACGACCACATTTTAGATTAGGTTCACATATTTTATGCCACATAAAAAACATTTTAGCTGGCAGAAATCTGTGTACTACTAAGAGGTCTTTATAATAACAAGGGTCATATAGATCTACTTTCTTTGAGGGGATGTACAGTCCAAGAGTCCGGAAGCCTATATGGGAAACAGGACCCAGTCCTGCTTTGGCGACACACATCCCCATGTAAACATCATCAATGGGAAGAATAGTAATGGACTGGGACATATTGTATATGACCAGAGCTGTATAACCAGACAACAGGAACCCCCCACCACCGCAGTAAGGAGGGTATGTGTTTGACTCCTGCACCTGAACTGGGACGTAGTACTTGCTCCCTGGTGATCTAATGGGCCCCACGTTCTGGATCAGATGGCCAGTATAGAGGTGCTTGCTTCCGTCATTGTCACTGAGGCCTTGGAGATACTCGACCATGTTGTCTGTGTTGGCAAAGACGTCGTCGTCACCATTTAGCAGGAAGCGAGCGTTCGGACAGTTTCTTTCCATCCATTCTAAGAAGAGTATCTGCTTCAAGGTGAGGTTGAAGAATGTGTCACTAAAGTCCCATTGGAGGATGTCCCTGGACTCACGCTGCTCCAGCTCGAGTAATTTGTTCATTCTCTCTTTCTCAAAACCAGTATCCATAGTTCCTGAGACGAAGATCCTTCGGATCCACACACCATCGTGTAACCTCTCTTTAGCCCAGGTTTTACGCAGCACCTCTCGGCGCTCGTAGTT
The DNA here is from genome assembly GCA_036024995.1 of Gadopsis bispinosus. Lineage (NCBI taxonomy): Eukaryota > Metazoa > Chordata > Actinopteri > Centrarchiformes > Percichthyidae > Gadopsis > Gadopsis bispinosus. The sequence goes on along the minus strand of JAVQJV010013546.1, from coordinate 2,690 downwards.
CACAGGGGAGCTTTTAATGACCAGCAGCAGAAAGACTTCTGCCAATTTATCAGCTCCTCCACATTTATCAGGAAGGTCCAGTAGCATGGGGAAATTGCGACAGTGTCGATAGTAGAGAAAGTCTTTGATGTGCTGAGGAACAGTTGTGAAGCCTGGGATGTTGGCAGCAGACATATTTTGTTGACATCTTGGCCGGGAGAACGCGTAGGAGTCATTGTTTCTGGGTGTCTTTGTTTGACTGTCATCTTTTCTCACATCTACTTGGAGGTTGGAGATTGCTAAAGAGAAACTTTGAAAGTCTTTACAGAGGTAAACGACCAGGAGAAGAGTTCCCAGCAGCAACAAGAAAATTCCTGCTCTGTAGCTTCTCATCAATGAGACTCTGCAGTGAAAAAACAACACAGTTTTCTCATCAACACATCTCAGTCAGAAATAAATTAAAATACTGAGGACTAGTTAGTTACTAAAGTACTAAGGGTTTCTGGTAAATAAACATTGATTATCATTAAGATACATTAAGAGAAAAGAAATACTGATCTGCATTTTCTTTTTCTCACATTTTATTCTATTACAATTAAATTGCAATAATGTTGTTTTTTGTTTTTCTTTACAATTATACAACTAAACAAATAACCTGGTGGTTAAACCTGGTGAATAATGTATAATTTGAGTTTTTCATTTTGCATAACATTAATTTGACAGTTAATCGAGGGGCCCTCATTCCCGTACAACATTTTTGTTTTGTTTTTTGTTTGTTTACACAATGTTAAGAGGAGAGTCAATCTCAATGCTTACCTCCTCAGGTTTGACGTGCATATTTACATATGTGTATTAGACCAAATATGTTTATTTATTCCATACTTTATTTGTGTATTACTGTTTCCCAAACAAAGTGCTATCCTAATACATATGAACAAACAAATAAATGCTGAAATGTGCTATATCCCTTATGGATACATCATGTGAATTTGAGCTGGAACTTAAGATATAATACAAAGTAAATTTTTCAGATAACTGCAAATATCGTGAAAATATGGCTCCTTAAATTATTTAATTACGTGAGAGGAAAGCAATTAATGCAGACACAACCGAATTGACAGATGAACTGATTCTAAGGGGGGCCATTATCATTATTATTATTTTGAGATTTTCATCACCAGATGCTTCAGGCACGTCTTCATTGTCAAAGGGACTCGAGAGCTTAGCTGAGGAAAATTAATGAATTATTGTGCACATACACAAGAAAATGTGGATTGGTGACTGGAGATGAAGTAGAAAAGAATCTGAATGGTTCTGAAATTACCATTTTAGATGGATAGATAGCCGATGCAAATATACAAATGGTGTGTAGTTAACCATTTATTAGCTATAGTGTAAAAGCTCAGAAGAAAAGGTGCAATATTATACAGGCTACTCTGAAGTTCTTTGAGAATGAATGGATGAATGAATAATTAAAGTTTTCAGATTAAATATTAATTCCGACCTTTAAATCACATTATCTTCAAATAACATCTCAAACTGACGTTAAGTGTGTGAATAGTTCTAGGTCTGACACTCACAGAAACATGTAGCACACAATTTAACCAACTTTCATTCAACGGTAGCTATTTACCTGAACATATTGGTGGATCAACGCTTGGTGAGTATCCCTTTGATTGCAGTAGGCAGGCTGTGCAGATGGCTGGAGTTGATCGGCAAAGGTAAGGTAAAGATGATGTAGAGGAGGTTTCTTTGCCCTGGGTTTAGCCGGTCAGGCAGCCTGTATGCAGGGCAGAGCCTACTCTCTGTGTCTGATGTGTGAGGTCAGACGTGGTTGGCTTAAAGTAAAGTTCAGCACAGTTTGCTGATTTACAGTACAAGAGGCCTCAAGGTGATCCGCAATCCAGAAGTCAAAGCTGCCTGGGAAGACGGGGTCGAGGAGGGGTGGGAGGAACGACTTTCTACAGAGTTTAGGGTTTTGTAGCCTGCACTTCAAACCCCACCCATTCTGGTTTCATGAGCATCAAATTCCAGCAAAACGACATTGCTGTCAGTGATAGAAAGCTAGCGGTTATACACAATGATGAGTTCTCATGTTGCTGAACCTGTCAGGTGCCTTTCATATGGTGAAAGACCCAGGCCTCCTGTCGACTTTATCGTAGGCATCTTGGATTCCAATCTCAAGTGCCAAGTGGACTCCAAACATCACGTTCTTTACATCCCTTTTCTTTGGTGCTGCACGGGTCGGTGCTTGGTACCCTTCTCTTCTCAACATACACCTCCTCTCTTGGTCCCTTGCTTTGCTGATGATACCCAGCTCTATAATTGATGATATCTCAAAATAACAACAAGTCCTCATTCAGGTTAATGAGCCTTTTCATTTTCTGCAAGAAGCCGATTGTCACGGCACATTCATTTGCTACAGTATGCACGTTTTTGTTTTTGTTTTTACTTCATGCAACCTTGTGGCGCTCGTGTCAGGCGGAGTCTGGAGATGGGCGTTGCTGCTTTTGACAAAAACAATTATGTTAATTTTACGTGTGAATCGTTCTATTGAAATATTGGGTTTCGTTTGTGCATGATACGCAAATGTGAACTAACATAACCCATGTTAAACAATTCAAGGAGACATTTACAGAAACCAAACAATTCCCCTTTGAACAGGCAGCAACCTTGGACAGAAACAGGCTCTGGGGGGGGGGGGGGGGGGT
>JAVQJV010013544.1:0-18816 GCA_036024995.1 Gadopsis bispinosus | reverse complement strand
TGGTGGGTCAGTGATGGTCTGGGGAGGCATATCCATGGAGGGACGCACAGACCTCTACAGGCTAGACAACAGCACCCTGACTGCCATTAGGTATCGGGATGAAATCCTTGGACCCATTGTCAGACCCTACACTGGTGCAGTGGGTCCTGGGTTCCTCCTGGTGCACGACAATGCCCGGCCTCATGTGACGAGAGTATGCAGGCAGTTCCTGGAGGATGAAGTAATTGATACCGTTGACTGGCCCCCACGCTCGCCTGACCTAAATCCAATAGAAAACCTCTGGGACATTATGTTTCGGTCCTTTAATTTTTTTGAGCAGTACATACTGTATATAGAGGATAAGTGAAATCTGCTTTGTGAGGCTCATTAGTAGATACCAGTGCCAACAGAATGCCTGAGTTTTTTCAATACTTTGAGTGCTATATACATATTTTTCTACAAAACTCATTTAACAAAAGAAGTAGAACTTCTTAAGTCTGTTACATAAGCACAAGCAGCAACACAAGTACTTTGTAAAATTGCCTAAGATTGGCCAAATGTAGATTTAAATCAGGAAATATCTGGTCAAATAATAAGTAAACAAGATTCAATGCCAGCTTTCCGGTACTTGACAGTTTTGGATATTTGGTGCTACGGACACATTTCGGTCTGTACCAAAAAAATATTGAGGTTCTTCACTAATTAGGCCCAAATTTAGGCTTATAGATCCCAACCTGTGGGTAGAGCTAAATCTAAATCTAAAGGGTGACAACATGATTAAAGGGATAAGACAAAAAAACATATTTTTATATGACTTTATAAAAAATGTATTTTTCTTTATAAAATATAACAACACTTGTCTCTTCGGGCCTTCAAATTACACACATTTAAAGCCATATCTTTTGATAGATAGATAGATAGATAGATCTCACACTTGAGGTCAAAATGTTTTCATTCTGCTACAATATCGAGGAGCTCCTGGTGATACACTTTAACTTGAGAGTGACGAGTCTAGAAAGTACACTTTAACCCCCCCCCCCCTCCTACAGTATCACCATCTCCTCTCTGCAGCCTCCTGTCAGCCTCTCTTGGGGGCACCTTGACTTGCTGACAGACGCACGGTGGATTCAGCACCGCGGACAGCTCCAAAACAAGCCGAGCCTGTCATCTGCCACGTCACGGCGAGGAGGAACAGCTGCAGGGGCCCGATAGGACAACAAAACAAACACAAACAACAAAAAAACACACACACACACACACACACACACAACAGCCCTTTAATGCGGCCATGCATTCTCTGCGGGCAGCATGCTATTCTGGATGCTTTTGTTTTGGCAGAGGTGAGTGACGCTCAGCTGCCATTAACCAGCCCCCACCAACACAGCATATAATAATAATAATAATAATAATAATAATAATAATAAACGCATAGACGTGACTACAGGACACTTTAGTCAGCTGTAAGCCTGGATGCATTTCAGCGCAGGAGCAGATTTGATGAATGATTAAAGGACCACATGCACATAATCCCATGTAGAAAACAGGATGCTCCTCCTCTGTGGGGCTGTTGGGGGCGCTAGAGATGGCTCCTCGCCGTGCTGTGACAACCAATTACATAACGTCAGAGCGGGGTGCTCTCGTTAACATTCGTGCCCATTTCACCGAGAGAGCCTCTAAAAAGAAACAAAATTCATTCCTGCCTCCTACCCGGTGTGTTCGTACCAATGGCCCCCATCATGTATAGATGCAGGAGTCATGATTACGACGCATTTGATCGACGTAGTTCGTCTTGTTTACCCATTTGGCGCATGGAAAGGACCATAAAATCCCAGCCTCGGCCACCATCTCCATCTACTGTAGTGCCCTTAACGCGTCTCCCGTGTCATGGTGCCAATTTCTGCTTTCTGTCGAGACGATTTAAGCAGATAAACACATCGCGCTGCTGGTACAATTCAGAGCCCGATGTCACATTTGCTCACCCTGGCAATTCGAAGGGCAACGTGAACAGCTGCACAGTAAAAACAAAGGAAGCAAGAGCTTTAGGTAGACCGTGCAACACCACTCTCGGTAAGCGACCCAATAATACAGCTTCGCTGGAGAGCAAAGCCTGCAAAAGTAATCCAAGATGATGCAAGATGGTCCTCTTCACCCTCGGCGCCTGCAAGCAACGCTACACCATGTAAGGTGACGCATGCATAATTCAAATGTGCTGTTGCTATATTATTGCTAAATTAATCTGCAGTACTTGGTCGGTCTCGCAGCAGAGATGGGCTGAGAGAGTATCCAAACGCTTGGGGGTGGGGGTGGGGGTGGGGGTGGGGAAGGGGGCGATGCGAGATTCCTTTATCCCTGCGTCGTCCCTTTGCCGAAAGGATGCTCAGCTCCTCTTCCCAGTGCTGCAATGTGGCATCAACACGGAGCAGACACGCAAGGCTGACTTACCAGAGATGCTGCCGCCGCTGACGTGCACTACAGGCTACTACCCAACAGCCTATGTGCTGCAATGTATTCAGTATTTCCACTTGCAGTGACAGAAGGTGACCTGCGCTCTCTGCAAGACTCTGCATCCACTAGATCACGATGCAAGCAGGAAGGGGGAGCTCCGCAGCACAGGCGCACGTCGGGGGGGATGGCCCAACGATGTCCTTTCAATGGACGACAGAAACAGGCTAAATGGGGGAAACGAGTGAGCAAATGCAACTTGCAAACGGGACTTTTCAAATTCCCCTCCCAGCATTCGCCACATGAGCTTAAGGGAGCTTTGCCAGATGTGTCCGCATCTGCATAAGGGAGGGAGGGGGTTCGTTTGCATTTTTAAGGTCTCATGAAGCATTGACAGTTCTGCGTGGATCACATTCGAGTCTGTGGAAGATATGGTGTCATTATAACCAACAGGCGATTTCTGCCATTATGTGACAGTTTATGTTTATAATTTATAATGGGGAGAGCCCCAGATGTGACTTTCACTTTCCGGCCAATAAGGAGAGCCGATGGCAAGAGGAGGCGTCACTGCTTGCTTCTTGTCAATCACGCCCACATTGCACTACACTGCAGGGGAGGGAGATGGAGTGTTTTTGTTCTTTGGCTGCTTAACAGGCCTACTGAATCTCCATCCACTGACTCAAGTACACAAGGGAGGTCTGTTCATCTGCTGGTTTATATAGTTGTGCACAATTCTTACATTTTGCAGCAAAGTGCTCCCTCACTGACAGCATAATATGAGAGTAGCGTGCTACACACACTCTGTGGGCAGCCCACAGGTGAGCAAGATCATATTGGACACGTGTTAGGAAACATGTGGCGAGGTCAAGCACTGACATCTAGTAATCTGTGTTTTTGTCACGTTTTGGATGGCAGCTTTTTGTTTGGAAGACGGGGGCCAGACTGAAATACATGATAAATGGTGTTAGGTTGGTTCATCATTGTGAGAATTCCCCCGACACCAAAAAATCCAAATCGTTTATGCATTTGTCAAGTTTCTTAATCATGTCTAATTGTTGCGTCACAAACCCTCCTTCAATCAAATAAATAAAATCCAATTTTGAGTATAACATTGACCATATCTATTTCATTTTTCCTCTTTATTGACTCAAATTACAACAACAATGTCTGAGGCTTTGAGCACATGCATAACCACAAAGACAGCACATGCTCACAGTGCAGGCTGTTTCCATTACCTTTCCCTTCTTAGTGCACTTTGTATTAATGGACCGTCCATGAGACACAACACCATCTGCCTGCCTTCACTCTTTATGGATCGGTGCGATGACAGCCGTTTTGAAATTTCATCTTCTAATTATCTAGCATCCTACAAAAAAGACATGGAATGAAAAGACAGAAGTTAGATATCAGCAAACATCTCTGTTAAATCAGGGGAAAGAATATTCTTGTTTTTTGATTTTTTTGATTGCGGAGCTGGTAGTTTCAACTCTCAGTGGAGCAAAGCGCCCTGCCAAAGCCGCTCAAAATCTAACGCAAACAGGGTGACGAGAGGAGGTGTTTGTTTTGTGGACATGAGGTCGCTGAAGGTGCAAAAATGCCTTGCAGCAGATCATCTGGATGCTGGCTTTGGTCTGACTCTGAGGAGCAATAACCTAATAATAAAAGACCTGAATTGAACTTCTTGCTGATGCTGTAATGAAACTGCTGTCAGTACAGACTGTTTATGTGATCACTGCAGCCACACACTACCGCATGACATGTTCATTAACAGAGCTGTGCATAAACGCTTCGTTGCATCAGCATGACCTCTTACTCTAACCTTAAAAACTAACCGACACAAAAACAGCCCCTTCCAGAAGGCTGACAAAATGAATCCTTATGAGGCCTTCCCTGCTATCTTCCTGCTTTGATAAAACAATGCAACCTCAAGGCCTCTGCTGTGGTTATACTGTAAACTGTGAAATGTAATCTCCCTGGAAGCGATTATATTGAAAGATTCTTCTGTGCAAATCAAATTCTCTTTGAATGTTAGAAAAACGAAAGCGTTCTGAGGAAGGAGCCTAAGGCTGGATCCACTGTGTCTGGTCTATTTACATGTTCATGGGAACTTCCAAATTCTACCCTTAACAAGCCCCTCTTCTTGATAACTCAAAGACCTGCAGTGACATCTAGTGGCAACAGACTGACAATGCAAAAACAAAAACCGCAAACCTTCTGCGAACAGAGTGAAGTGAAGAGAATGAGACTGATGAATTGTAGTAATGTTATGTGTGGAACCATGTATACAAACATTTTAGCCATTCACACATTTGAAATTAGGGCAGTTGTCTCTAGTAACAATGATTGTATACATGTCACTTTTTTTCCCCCACCTCTGATGTATTTCATATATTGCGTGTAAAATCCTAATCGGCAAAGTGATTACAGCCATCAGATGGAGTACAAATGAAATTCAGTAGGGGTGAAAATAAACTCTATGTAGTGTATTCACTTTGCTCTTGTGTGTGTAATACATTTCTGGTGATTGCATCTTTCACTGCGTTAACTGTAGTTCTACTGTGACACTTATTTGAGGCCCACTGTCCGGATTTCAGACTGTTCCGGCACAGAACACACTAACATCATAGAGATGTTTCGCAGTATGTAAGTGTGGAATGGTATGTGTTCTCATTCTACTCTTAACAAGTGGTCAAGAAGCAACCTCTGAACACAACTACTAAACCAAATGAATCCACAAAACTCAAAACAACTGGATCGAATATAACACGTGAGTGACACAAGTAAAGCCACTGTTTTTGTTTGTTTTCCCTTTTTATTATAGCAAAGATTCTGAGGTCATGTCAGTCTGTGACTTACAACCACAAGTGGAAAGGCGAGTGACGCATACAACATTAGTATCTAGTAGTGCATATTTATAATTGAGGTATTTCAATTAGCAAGAAGTCATGGGAGAAGGAACAGCAGGCAGCTACTTGTAAATCTTATCAGAGCGGAGTAACGGTGTTCTTAAAATATGTAGTAGCAGATAACCCTGCTTAGCCTGTTGCCTCCTCGACCCGGCCCCGGATAAGCGAAAATATGTAGTAGTCGTGTTCTGACATGTGCTAATCTTAAAAGGTAATGCATGTGTAGTAGTTTGGCTTCTCTAAGAGTGGCCACCCCACACAAAGTGCTAACAAGACAAAGACTCTACAGCTTGAAATGTTGACCTGCAACATGAATATGGCAGTAGTTGTTGAGATGTTTCACTCAAAGTCACAAATATCAACCTCATGGCGGCGCTAGAGGAAAAGTCATAGGATGGCAATCCATCCAGTAGTTTAGATATTTCAATCTGGGCCAGCCAGCTTGATATTTCCATCCATACAACAATGCAGGAAGCATGGTTAAAAGCATATAAAGTAGTCAATAATGATGTTGTGCTGTATTTTGTCTCCAACTGCGTTTTATCATCAACCTCCTGGGTGATCTTCCTGAAAGACTTCTGAGTCGTGGGATAAATACAAGCCTGTTCTATCGTGGAAAAAACAAGTACCTTGTGTTTATGCACTGGACGTTCATGGTATAGTACCACAACCTTCTTTGACTTCACTGGCCAAACATGAATTATCGTCTATTAGATCATTTGCTGATAAAAGCGTTAACTCTGATGAAGACATACCTCGAGCAGATTTTGTCTTCTTTTAGACGCCAAAGGAATTTCACAATGAAACAGGCATCAAGCCGAAGGCAACCAGGAAACACAGATTGTCCTGTCTGAACGAGCTGAAAATAGTAGGTCGTCAAGTAGATGCTGCCTCCAGAGGAGCATACAACGTTAGTCCATTTTCATGACCCGGAGGTTATTTTGGCCAATGTCAATTCAACCCTTTGTTTTGTCTTTTTCGAAATTTTGTTCAGCCTGTTCCGTGCAAACAGAGCAGAGGCTGCTGAGAGGAACGCTTGTGTTGAGCTGTTAAAGAAAATGCTTCAGCTGGATCCCAGGAACAGGATTACCCCATATCAAATCCTGGCCCATCCGTTTACAATGAAGAGCTGCCTCAGGCCCAGTCACTGCTCTCAGTAAGTGCGTCTGTATGATTGCTGTGCTCGAGTCTGTCTATTAGGCCTTTTCTTGGCACATAGGTTATCAGACAACACTCGGCATTGTAGATTACTTTACTGACTGGTGTCTAATTTGAACATGACCATAATGGTGTACATTTATCCTTTGGTAGCAATGAAAACGCAGCCACTGAAACCAGCCAGTGTCAAGCCGTCAGCAACACCAAAGATACTACACAGACCACTGCTGATGACAGGTGCTGATATTTTACTTTTCTATTGGTTTGCGTGGCCGAAAGGGCACATTTGTTGTACTATCACTTTGAAGCATTTGCTCTCAATTCAGCACAATTCTAGAAGACTCTGCTTAATGTATCTGACCTCTGTTGATTATGTTCACTTGGGTCCAACAAATTTATTATATGTATATATTTAAACGTGTACTTTACCCCTCCCGAAGAAGTCCCATAATGACGCCAGGTGTCGTCATGGTTCAGCCAGCTGAGATGACCATACAGGCGGAGGAAGTGGAACAGGGTGCTGCCATTTGCTAAGATAATGTTCTCAAAGAAAAGGCACATGGAGTTAGGCAATATCAAATGAGTGATTATGCTCATATCTAATGTACACAAGTAACATTTTATGGGCTAGTACACCAACTGTACTATTCAGTGTCAAGAGCAAGAACCTTCACTTGCAGCACAGAGAGTTGGTCTCTGTGAGATGATATTAAAAAGTATGGAGATAAATAGGGTGGGCCCACCACACCCTCACTTAAAATAACTGGCATGGTTAATTTTTCACACAACAGAAATGTCACTGAATCAGGTCACCAGTAGTGGAATGTAACCAAGTCCATTTACTCATACTCAAGTACTGTTCTTAAAATGACTAAGTTACAGTTAGTACAGTGGAACATAGTGGAACATTTAACAGCAAAGGAGCCAGATATGTCCCTCAGGAGTTGGTGTTGGATATGTAAAATAAGAAAGTGCATGCTAACAAGTTCACCATTTCAGCTTAAAGGGTGATGACATGTAAATGTTGTTGTCATAAGTTGTTTCCGCTGCCCCCAAGTGGCCAAAAATCTAAACAGAAGCGTTATTGCAGGCTGAAATAAACATTTGAGGTACTCGTACTTTTCTTGAGTATTTCCATTTCATGCTACTTATATACTACGTTACTATTCAGAGAGAGATACTGTTTTTACTTCACTGCATTATTTGAAAATTACAGTTACAAGTTACATAACAAATTAAGATTTTACATATAAAATGCACGATAATCTTATAAAATTATGATGGATTGTTAAAGATTAAACTAACCAACAGATTACTTCTCTTTTGATCTTGGACCGACAATAACAGTGTGTTTTAGTCCCCAGGCTGTGCAGGACGAGACGACCGACAATGTCTTGAACCAAAACCTTGCACACATCTGGTAGGAAATATTCACCTTTACTTGTCTGACTTGTTCTGTCCTTCCATTCTACATTTAGAATAATCCCTTTCAAAGTGACCAGAGCGCCGACTATACTTTTAATTTGCAGAGGTCAGTGAGCCCAAGAGAAAGAAAAAGAAGAAAGGAATCCACAGATTCATCTCCTCCTTGAAGAGGACTTTTCCCTGCTGCTTCCATGTGCCTCCTGAGGACAATCATGAGTGAAGTACTAGTCTGTGAAGGTTTCGTAGTGAAATTCACTCTGTCAGGCTTCTTAGTTTAACCTCATCAAGTACATATCGAGTCTGTGTGTCAACGTTTCCCATGACAAATATGACTAATAAAATTAATTTCAGAGGAGCTATTAGTATTTTGTTTTGCCGTTACATCTCAAGATAATGTTGGGCAATGCCGTTCCGCAGGTTCAGCTTCAGTTTCGTCTCAAACTGAGTACATTCAAAGCATTGATAAGGGTTTTAAGTTGACTAAGTGACTAATTGTCAATGGGTCAGTGGGTTTTGAGGGAATTTAATAAGTCTTTATATCATAAACCCTTGAGACAGCAGAGATATTGTAACTGACATGGTAAGGGGTTTGATAGTAGGACTAGGTTGCAAAGTTTGGAGGATAAAATGTAGGTTAGGCTGTGTGTGTGTGTGTGTGTGTGTGTGTGTGTGTGTGTGTTTTTTGGTTGAAGGGATGTAGATAGTCTGTTTTAATCTACTCCAGAGCAGAAGGTGGAGGTAGGTGATAATATCCAGGCTATGTTTTGGTCACACAGGGTTAAACAGCACATTATTTACAATTGGGAAAGGCGACACGGGCAGATGTGCCTTTTGTGAGCAACAGGAAACAATCGAACATGTCATGTTTCACTGTCCAGAGTGTGTGGATGAGAGAGGAGAGCTGATCCTGAACCTTGGGGCATTAAAGGTCACATTTGAATTTTCAAGGATATTTTTGCAAAGAGACACCAGGGACGAGTGCTGTACACCTTCGTTTTGTCATCTTATCTTAGACGAACTTAATAAAGAAAATATCGTTTTTATTACGTTTTTGTGTGCGTGTTGTTTAGTCCCGGTCCACACTCCGTACCAGTTGGTGGCAGTAATGCACCAATAAGCTGGATGCCACCCGCCGTAAAACTAGAAGAAGGAGAAAGAGGAGAAGAAGAAGTAGTTCATGTTGTTCCAGAAAATAAGGTGCCTGCTGTGAACCGCAACATAGCGTTTCTTTCAAAAGAGGCTTTGCGCGTCCACGGTGAGTGAGAATTTACCAAGAACACGTGTCTGTTGTAGCTCGTTAGAAATCAACCTGCCAGTAACGGTGTCACCTAGCAGCGAAGCTAACTGTGACTTTAGCTAACGTTGTGTTTCTGCAGCAGGTTTACGGCCGCTCGGTCTGTGCGGGACTTTTACCAGCAGGACAGTTAACCGACGGCAGCCGCGGTATTTGAGTTTAGGTGGTCAGCGCGGCTAGCGGCGGACCGGCTGCGTTGCGCACACGAGCCGACCGCGGCAAGGAAAGTGGCTTGTACTCGCTGAATTGGCGCATTGCATGTTTAAAGCGTTTTGGGTTGTTTTTTTTTGTTTTTTTTCCTCTTCGGGTTTACGATTTCGCCAAAACCTGACTGGGCATCTGCCACTACGTGCCCTTACAACGCCCTTGGGGTGCTTATGACTGCGCAAATTCTTTTCGTCCCCTGTTCCCCTCAGGTTCGTCGCCCACTAGGCGGCGCAGCGGTGCCATGTGGAAGTCACATGAACGACAAGGGGACAGCTCGAGGAGAGATCCGCTGCACAGTGTCTTGCCATAGGAAGGAGGGAGGAGGGAGGAGGGAGGAGGAGAGGGGGGGGGGGCTTGCTGCTTGTAAAGGCCCTGTACAAGCAGACCCCTGTGTCCCCTTTTCCTGAACATATGCAATGAACAGCACCACTCAGCCCCCTGCCATCATAGATGGGGATGTGGCGGTCAGCTACGTGTTGGTGCCATTTCTCCTCATCACCACCATTGGAATCGCTGCAGCTGTGGTAAGTGGCTGGTTGTCATAGGACGACCTGCGCAAAGTTGACTTGCTGGAAAAGGCGTAGTGTCCACACGCTGTCGAATCTGGGATGCCAAGTTACCATGTAACTTGCAGCGAATTTAAAAGGCACTGTGGAATAGAAATACTTACTTATACACAGTATATGTAATACTCTTGATTTGGTCTGTTTCAGGTCATGTATATCCGTAAGAAAAGGAGGTAAGATCTCTTTTTTTATCTGCGCATGTTGATTTCACGACACAGTGCTGTTGTGATAAACTTGATTATAATTTCCTCTAATTCTGCCTTTTCAGAATTGACAGACTCCGTCATCAGCTGTTACCAGTTTACACGTATGATCCTTCAGAGGAACTTAATGAAGCCGAACAAGAAATGTTGTGGAGAGAAGAGGACACAAGGGTATGATGCACCGCTGGTTTTCAAACTCTTACTGCAAGTGGGACACACACTTATAATGCTACAAAGAATGCTACTATAATGCTATAAAGACGTTGTGTGTTCTTGCTAAATGTAGAGGGCTGGATTGAGCATGCCACAGTTTAATACAAATGACCACATTTCACCCACAAAAGACATGTCAACTGTTGCCTTGTTTTCTCACATTTCATTGTGGTTGAGCTTGGTTGCACCATCCACTCTAACAGAACTGTAGTTCCTCAATTGGTTAGTAACTTCCTCCATCACATAGAAACTTAGCTGCATTAAGTCAAGTAGAAAGTATTGTAGTATAGGAGAAAGGTTGCAGCATTTGTTTTATTCATGACTGAAGCCTTTCTTTTATACACAGAATTTGGCCTTTCAAACATTTCCTGGACTCAAGGTTAAAGCAAAAATGTCTTACCTGCCTCTGAAGCTCCAGTTCTGAAATAGCTGAGATATGAATAGATGGTTGTGACTAGAATAAGGCTACATAAACGAAATGATTGGCCTGGTTGATTCCAGTCAAGAATTGTGCACTGAGCCATGAGAAGCACTAGGTGGCAATATTGACCACAGGCAAAGTTGCTCATTACTCCACAGTTGTGAAGATGTGAAATGGGAAGAACTAAGCCTTCATATCAAGTTCTGTGTTAATTTAAGAGTCTGTTAATGTGTCCGTAAAGCATCAGTTGACCCAACATTTTGTCACTTGCTACTAGATTGTTTTGGTTTTATCTGGTGCAGTTTTGTGATCTCCGTCCCTGAGATGAGCCAACATTTTATCATAATCGCAACCATTTTATCCTCATTGGAAACAACATTGTACTCAGGCTATGCCTTTTTAAACATTGATGCGATAAACTAAACTCTGCTTGCTCTTTTGCTTTTTATGTCCTCAGGTGGTGCAAGGTTGGGCCAGTTATCAACAGCGGCACCCTCTTCTGACCAAAGATGTCAATGCATGATGGTATTAAACCATGGCATAGAACATTTTCTGTGTGGAGACAGCCTTCAGCGACAGAGATCGGTCATTTTGTTCTCATTGCTTCCTTTGCTGTTCTCTTCGATCACATCAGCAAGTCAGCATTTTTGTTTTTCCTGTTTTATGTACCGACACGCGTGACTGTTCGTTCGTGTGGTTCTGATGCCAATCCTGTGTGCCCAACACACGCAGTAACTTATTTATTTGAAATTATTTATTCAGACTTTTTACTGTGGAATTCATTGACATGACTGAAAGTTAAAGTTGGAATCGAAATCTAGAGGTTCCTATTGGTTTGCGTACATAACGTCGTGGCGATGTGTGGCAAACAGTAATGTCCCTGTGGGCTGCAGAAGCAATTTGTACAAACTATAATTTGGGGGCTGTGTTCACAGTGTGGTAAGAGTATAACTGTTCTGCAGTAGTTCGAATGCCAGGGGGTTTGTTGTCATTGCCTGTAGAGGTTGTTTACGGTGCATTAAAAACAAATATGGCTTCTTTGATCAAATGCTGTTCAACAGTTACACTTGTTGACATGAAGCACTATTCCCAAAAGGTGTTTTGAATTCAAAGTTTAATATTTAAGAGAGCTGATGAAATTGGGTTGGAGTTGTTAAATTTTATTTGATTCAAAAGGTCAAACACATACCCTTTGGATTTAATTTCCTTTCAGAATTTAATTAGCTGCCCCACGGTACAGATCTTCTTACAGTTTCGCCCAAATCCTATGACTCTTTCCAATGGCATGAAAAGCCAGATATGGAAGTAAATAACGCCAACCTCCTTCTCATCCACAGGATGAGTTGTGACTAGTGCCCCAAAAATGTCCTGTCTGCAAGGCATGGCACCAGCACAAATTTACCTCCAGCTCAAGTTTGTTCAGAAGAATGCCATAGGTCTGACTGTATCAAGCTCTCAGGAAACCTCACTTTTAACATTTCCTGGCCTTGATTCGCCTTGCATTTGTGAATGTAAACTAGATACAATGGAACTGTATCAAGATGTTCTTTGAAGGGGAGCATGCATTGTAGTGGTTGAGAATGTCATCAGGTATGACATCTTAAAACGCTCCTTCAGAATACAGATGAGCTTTTACATGTTTATTTCTGAACCTCAAAAATATCTTTACCCCAGAACATTTCTATGCATCATCTAGACTAACAGGAAATACCAAATGAAATACGGTACTCACACTTTAAACTGTACAACTATCAACTCGTGACTTGATTTGCCCTGGTGAAACGCTTGGTACATGCTTTATGGGAGGCTCTGATTTTAGGTTGCACTTAAAGTCAAATAACTACTCATGTAAATGTGAATTTGGCTGCACTGTTATGGAGTTTAATTTAATACTGCTGCACTGGATTGTTGCTTTGAGAGAATATGTAGGTTAGTTTAAACATTGAACATGTAAATAAAGTAATATAACTGTCTTTTCTGCTGTAATTGTCATTTTCAGGTTAATTAGGCTACAAGTTAAGTTCATATTCTGTACAGTAGATTTCCACACACACACACATTTGGTTGAGACAGGTGGGGAAAAAAAAACTAAATATGGATACAGCCCTTTTAAAATAGACAGAAAAATGACAAAGAAAATTCTCTTTATTGACCATTTCTGATACAAATTGTAGGGCAGCATAGAAATATAGACATTGTACATTTATATATGTGTACAATAAAAAGAATGATCCCATCCTGTTGAGTTTACAGTATATAAATGAACGGATGCAAGATGTTGGTATGTAGAATGACACTTTGTCAAGAGTAGTTGGAGGATGTTGAAAAAGACAAATGACCGTTGCATGAATATGGCGAGGGGTGGCTGTGCGGTAGTGCCAAAACACACTGTGGCCAACAGAACAGGTAAGTGGAAAGAGCGCCCAGTCTCACAAACATTGTCCATGAATATCTGAACCAATATTTCAGTGCACCAGAAGAATTCTTTCAAAGATAAAAACACTTTCTAATCTACCACAGTCAGCGAACACAGTTGTCAAGCTGACAGGTCTCCCTGACTTGCTTCACACATTTAAAAAGACAACCTGTCTGCAAGGTTATAACGAGCCAAGACGTGCTGTGTGTGCACACACAATCAACTTGATATCTTCGATACCTCATTACAGTCAGGTAAAAAAAAAACAACAACTTTGTAATAATGACATCTTTCCAACTCATGCCAGAAGTTACATAAAAAAAACAAAAACAAAACCAGTTAAATGCTATTATATGGTAAAGTAAGCCGTTGAGTGAGGTATGAAATTCCAGGCCTTGTATCGCCTGTTTGCAGTTTTCCGGGTTTCATAACTGAGGTTGTAGCAGCTTAGGTGTGTGGAAAAACCCAGTTAAGTGGACTGTGACTGCGGGTTCCCTGACACTTAGAAATACAAAACATCTTTTTATTTCCTGTAGCAGACATCGTACAACACGCGTCTTCAAAAAAACAAAACAAAAAGACTAAGAAAGTATATTACTGTACTAAGTGATGACAGAAGGACCGAGCTAGGTGAAGCAGTGAGCAAGATGGAATGAAAAAAGAAAGATGTACAGCCCTGTTGGATGGTAGTGCCACCAACTATCCTGTTACGATCAAACTCCGTGTTTGACCAATTGCAATTTGCCTTACGAGTGATTGAGTGAGCGCTTGGAAACTGAGGACCATGTGAAGACAACGACACCAATTTTAACGGCATTTGTAAAAGCTCCCTGAAGAAACGACACTGATGCTCTCGGCCTAGAACTCTGCCAAACCTATCCTTAAAAACACACATTATACCAAAGAGATTTGAGTTTTATTATGACATGAAAAGCAGCACACTCATGTTTTCTTTATATGGTATGTAACCCGAAAGAACAAAAACACTAAGTCTGATCAGACTATTCCAATTACTGAAGATACACTTTACATCTCCCCACTACTGCAGAGGACTGCGAAGGAAGTCTGAGAAGTGGAACTAAATCTAAACTATCCTACAGGAGGGGGTTAAAAAGATGGTAAAGATGACTCTGCTCAACTGGTGAGAAAATGGGAGGGGAGAAATCAGTTACGCAGGTTAGAAATGAAACAGAAAACACTTCTACCATCAGTTACCTATTCTCATCCTAAACTCTGAAGCTCAACTCCATCTATTATAATACGATGCAAATGATAGGTTAACCACTTCACACAAAACCCCCCCCCCCCAAAAATAAAAATAAACAGCAAGTATAGGTAAAATTCACCTTTGTCCAGTACAAAACATGGAGAAAAATCTATACGCCCTACCATCTCAGATGCAGGTACAACAACTAAGTAACACTAAGCAGAGAAAATGTCCTACAAACCATCTTTAGGGGAAAAAACACGGAAACGTCCAGGCTCCTTGGAGCGCACTTTTGTCCAGTATAAAAGACTTGCGATACCATGACATGTAGAGAAAAGGGCTGTTACCTTTCATGTAATTCTTAGATCTATGCTTGAGCAAGGTCCATCGTTCTATCCAGTGCTGTTGCATGATATTTGTACTGTGTTAACCCTCCTTTTGGCAAAGAGGGCTTTGTCGTGAACAGTGGTCATGTGGTGGCACTGGTGTTGGAAATACAGCCCAGTTCTGGTTAACAGTAAGTCAGTATGTTGAGTGAGGTAGCATGCGTTGTGAATTACTGGTCCTCTTCTTCGTCTTCCTCCTCCTCAGATGATTCCTGGGATGCCTTTTCTTCCTTCTCCTGTGACAGGAGGGGGGGGGGGAGTCCAGTCAGGCCTCAACTACACCCACAAGGAAAATGCCTCTCAAGTGCCATCAACGCACAGCAACCATAGCTGCTGTGATTCATGTCTCAACGTGACTGTTTTTACTTTTCATAGCCCCAAGTACCAACATGAAGAAAAAAAAAAACAAAACAAGTTATTATAAATAAATCTTTGATAAACCACTGTGGCATGAAGAACACCCAGGGGAAGGGTGAGCCATCGGTAGTGAAAAGTGATTCATAAGGGCGGTGAGTCACAATGAGGCATCCTTGCCTTTCCTCGTCACACTTGCTACACCCCAAGATGTTCATTCATAAAAATGAGAGTTAGGAGGGTAACTTTGGGTCATTCCTTTCTGTGACTAATTCAAGCCAGACGTCTTTCAGAGTACGCCCTAACCACTCATGCACATGACAGAATGTTACTACAAGACCGCAATTTCGTCCAAGATCAAACATGCTTTTTGGACCTGCTGTTCATAGTCTGGCAACTAATTTTGCAGTCACAAAATTTAATTTAAATAAGTGAGATTCTGCCATCAGTCACACAACATTTGGATTAAGAACACCTCAAGGAGAAAATTCAGATTTGCCTTTAAAAAACACAGCCAGGTAAAACACTCTATGCAAGCATCTCTAAATGAACACACGAGAACCAAAATAGCTGTGATGGAAAAATAAATAAATAAAAATGACTTGTCTGAGTGGAAGGTGGCAGGCAGGGGAATTTGGAAAATGCAATTTCACATTTCACACAGACAGTCATAACAATTCAATTGGAAGAGGAGTGGTTTAAACAAATGTGAGCACTGACATTATACCGTTTGTCTGGGAACTCTTACCTCCTTCTTAGGTCTTCCCCTGCGCTTCCCCCCTGCAGATGGGGCTGCTGTTGCCTTCTGCGGAAGAAAACAGCACACGGTTAAAATGAGCTGTGGGCGGCGCACAGTGATGCATTTTGTTGTAATCTTCACGCTCAGGTAAAGCAAAGACTTAGTGCAAAAAATAAAAAAATAAAAATATAAAAAAAAGTAAATGACATGTGGTATAAACAATCCCCATCTCCACAGAGCTCTGCCTCTGGCTGCCTGCAGATGGCAGTGCTACCTCTGTAATGAGACAGATGGAAAGGGGGCATTGGGTTCATTGGCTATTATCTGGAAGGCCGACAGGAACTACACACAGGGCACTCCAGTTCGCTGGCCACCTGGTCTGAGGCTCAGAGACAGCTGGTGGAACTGAGCGGAGACACAAGCCCTCTGCAGCTTGGCCCTCGCTGCTAAACCTATATCATACATGTCTGTGCGTTTTACCCTCCCTTTCTCGCGCTCTCTCGCTCCCTATACATAGCAGCGCAGACAGAGCGCACGGGGGAGCTGGAGGGTTGGGGCGAGGGAGAAAAATCAGTTGTTGCTATGGAGACGACAGGCAGAGAAGAACTAGGGCTGTGTGCTGGGAGGGGGCGGAGGGGTGCTTAGTGTCAGCTTGGAAACAGTCTTGCGGCCTCTGCACCTGCACCGCACTGTGCATGCATGACAAGCTGCAGGAAGCTGGAGGACAGGAAGTACAGAGTGAGCATCACTCAAAAAAAAAAAAAAAAAAAAAAAAAAAGTAAGGCAGTAAACCAAGGTCTTTACAATGGGAAACCCTAGTCAGGCTATTTCTGACACCAGGAGGGGAAGCAGCTAAATTACAGCCAACTGATATATCACAAGTACAGCAGGACGTCCTTAATAAAAAATAAATACAATAAAAAAAGAAGGATGTTGAGGTTAGCCATCGTTATAATGCCCATCAACCAAATGGGAGAGGGTTAGAAAAGGGAAGCGCTTGTGAGAGACGACGGGACCAGCAGGCGCCGTGTGTGAAGATGCGCCTGCCTGTCTTGGCGCGGACGTCATTCCGGCTCAGGATGCATGTTAGCTGATGCTGAAATCATGACTTTTCGTGGTGTTCGAAACAGAACCAAAAAAAAAAACAAAAAAAAAACATGCACACTGCATTCACTTACTTTGCCCTTGCTGGCTGTCTTGTTTTTGCTGCCCTTCGGCCGTCCTCTGGGCCTCTTTGGAGTGGGGGACCCACTTGGTTCCTGGCAATCGGGACAGTCAAAAGATGAAGTTAGCACACCACAAGGAAGCATTTATAGAATATTTTAGCATTTACAAAAACACACACACACAACTGGTTCTTTAGGGCACATTATATCAACAGGAGGATCGGGTCTTGATGCAAAGTAACATGGGCACGGACACGCGTCTACATGCAAGACTCTGACACGAGACTCAAGGTCAGTGCGACTGACATGCACTTTAAAAGCCTGACAGGTGGTCGGAGCCACAGGTTGCCGTGGTCCGACATGGAAACAAACTCACAACTAACCTGCACATAAAAAAGACAAACAAACACTGGTTCACGGCTGAAGGGGAATATCAGAGCCAACATTTAGGGGATTACCACCAACTCCAAAAACGAAAGGTAAAGTCAGTGTGCGATGAGCCATCTTGCTCATGTGATAATTTGTGGTTGTGTGCGCTGTCATGGCAGACACGGCTCCTGTTGCATTTCCAGCGTGTTTACAACCGCAGCTCATAGCAACCGAGCAATTCAACACTAAAAACACACACACACACACACACACACACACCGTGCTGAGTGACAGCTATACGAGCCAGTCTGTGCTTCCGCCCTGCCATGTCATCCATTACATGACGAGGGCGGGTCGCGTAGAGGAGGGAGGAGGTTAAAACCAGTTTAAAGGTGTTGGATTACAGGTTGCTTACAGACCGGTGAGACACACAGGAAGTTTGTTGTGGACTCCTACGTTTACACCGATAAGGGGGTGAGCGGGTGGTCACAAGGGCCCTGCTGCAGCCATATCTTGATTCAGTAGAATAGCAGGGGGCTTATCGTGACATGGATATGCATGGGCACCTCACCTGCAACAACACCCACCTGAGCGTCAACGGGAACAGATGTGGGGCGAAGGCCTGTTTTGTTTCTGGTTCTTACACCTCAGAGTGCCCCCCCCCCCTCCCCTCCCCTCCCCTTATCTTAACGCCTCCTCTTGTTCCGTTTTTGGGTTAGTGATATGCTCTCATGGCATGCAAACATGGACATACGGCGACAAATGTGAGGATAAACGGGCACCACTTACGTCAGAGGTCTTCACCTGGGGTTGCTTACGGGGTCGCCCACGCCCCCTCTTTTCTGTTGCCTCCTTCTCTTTCGGTGACACTGTCCCCTTGTCGCTCATGTTTGCTTGGCTTTTTCAGACCTGGGAAAAAACAAAAAAATACATAAAAAAAAAAAAAGAAAATCACACCGGTCAGGCTTGATGCAAGACAGGGCGTCGAGTTCAAACACACACACACACACACAGAGAGAATATTAGGACAATTAAACCCACTGACCGCAACAACAAACCACAAATGTCCGGGCTGACCGCACACGCCGGTAACGCGTTTAACTTAATCCGCATTTATTTCCAGGTCTATTTCGGTCCCATCTGCGCTCCGCTGCACCGCCGACGGTGCCACACGAAACGAGGGATTTGACGTGAAACCGGCATCGCGCGATGTCGCCGGGACCCCGCGGGCCGCACGTTTCTGCAAGAGAGTCCTGAACCCGGCGCTCACTTCCCGCACCAGCCGCGTCCGAGAGGCCCGCTTGCTGCAGTTGTGGATCGGGCCTTGCACGGAGCCATCACACACACACACACACACACACACGC
>JAVQJV010013538.1:0-16562 GCA_036024995.1 Gadopsis bispinosus | reverse complement strand
CCGCATCCACTCGACCAGACCCGTGTGCATCCAGACTCCTCAGAACCAGATCCTGCAGATCCAGACTCCCCATTTCCAGAGAGAGAGAGAGAGAGAGAGAGAGAGCTCAGTGCATCATGGGATGTCTCCCGGCAGTCTAGGCCTATAGCAGCAAGGGTGGGCTCAGTGTTCGCCCAGGCCACCCCTCCTCTAAGGGGTGGCTCAGGGCTCACCCGAGTCAGCCCTGCTATAAGCTTTATCAAAAAGGAAAGTCTTAAGCCTAAATATGAGGACGATGTCTGTCTCCCGTACACAGACTGGAAGCTGGTTCCACAGGAGAGGATCTTGGTAGCTGAAGGCTCTGGCTCCCATTCTACTTTTAGAGACTCTAGGAACCACAAGGAGCCCTGCATTCTGGGAATGCTAGGAATGTTTGAATAATGGCGTGTAGTCCAGTAACAACAATTCAAAAGTTATTGAATAATGATTGGATAAAAAAGGATTCTGTGGAAAGACTATTAGATATTTAACATCAACACCGTAGACAAGAACAAGGTCGAGGGTGTGGTTAAAACAGTGTGTGGGTTTGTGTACACTCTGACAGAAGCCAATTGAATCTAACAATGAGACAAACGCGGCACTAAGGCTGTCATTATCAATGTCTACATGAATATTAAAATCACCTACAATAATTACTTTATCAGTTTTAAGGATTAAGTCTGATAAGAACTCAGAGAATTCAGATAAAAATTCAGAATACGGTCCAGGAGCGCGGTACACTATAACAAATAGAACTGGACGTAATGTTTTCCATGCTCAGTAAAGTTCTGGTTATATGTGGGAAGATGCAAAATTATTCAAATGAAACACTGACAGGAGTCAATGCTATTTAGCATTAATGATCCTGGGATTTAATCCTGGCAATGCTGTGTGGGCTCTGCTGTTGTGAGTTTTAATGTCCCAAGATACTCTAAATGAGAATTTCCCACTAAATAATAACTGGTGTCATGCAATTATTGCCACGATTTTGACATTAGCATACATTTTGAGAGAAATTCCACCAGTGGAAGTGGTGGCACCTCTTCACATTTCTCCAGGCATGGCCACAACAGCTGCAGGCCAAGGATTTCCGGGAAAGTGTGTGGCTCGTGACATCAATCTGGCTTCCCATGTTGGAAATTTGGCCTGGAAGACTACTTGGTGTTTAGAGCAGCATGGCTGAGGTACGACTCATCAGTCCCAACTCCCCTTGGAAGGTATCCGGGCCGTTGTCCCACTCAGAGCTCGTGACGTCTCAGCTAGCTTCGTCATGGATTCAAAAATGAATTCCTCATCGTCTGGGACCTCAGATGCATCTAAATATCTAGAACTTCTGGCATCAAAACCTGACAAACGACAGTAATCGAACATAAACAAACCTTTTCATTATTGTGTCTCTTTTGAATAACAGTGACACAACAGAGCCATAATGAGGCCAAACAGGACGGCGCAGCATCACCCGCTATCTCTTGCATCCAGCATAATGTGAATAAAAGCTTCCTTTCCAGGAAAGATGTTCAGATAGAGGTGGAGTTATGATAGCAGGTGTTAGCCCTCTCTGCTTGTTTTTCCATTCCAGCCCGGGAGGAGAGGGTTGCTGCCCTGACCACAGCAGCACGTCTTCCTTTTCATTCACTTTGTTTTTTTTAGGTAAAAAGGTTCAAACGGGACAAAAGGGGAGCGAAGGGAAAATAAAGCAAAGTGTAGCTGTAGCAATTACACAGTCCGTCAAAGCACCGCGGGAGGAAAAGCTCGATTCCTCTTCTGCCCGTGTGCATAGCCTGGTCGTTAGTCGGCGTCACAACTGCCGGAATTGCATGCAAGCTCGCAGGTGCACACACGGGCACAGCACTGATGAAGGCTTCGCTAAGCCACAGGAAAGAAGGAAGACTCAGCCCATGTGCGACCCTGTTGACCAAACCAATTTTCCCCTTGTCAAGCGGCCTGCTGCTGCGAGCGGCTGTGTGTTTCCGGCTGCGCGCGTGGTTTGGAGACAGAACGGACTGCAGAGCACTAATAATGTACTGAAGCAACAAAGCAACAGACTGGTCCAAAGGGAACACAGTACAGGATGCTAGACGCACACAGGCAACGCAGAATGAAAGGAGCGCGTGTGTTAGCATGTGCAACACTGCGGAGTCTCAGGCCTTTAAGACCAACAGCTGCTGTAGCCTGTGGGGGCACTGACATGAACAATGAACACAAACTCTTGTCTCGTGCAGGAATCCTGCAGTTAAATACCAGGCCTTTTAAGACCTTTTCAACATATTTTAACCGCAACGCCACAGGCTGTAACTGGTTATCAGCACCACACCCTATATATACACCCTATATTTACAGTACAATACCGGTACATTTATTTTGAGATCGCAAAAGAGTCTTGGTTTGACGTAATTCAGATCGGCCGCGAGGGAATAAAGTAGTGACTAACCCAAAGGCAAAGTTCATTAAAAGTAATATTAGTCGCACGCTCTCACTCATACTAAAACATTTTCATTAACAAGCATTTCCATTTGGCCCAAGAAACACCGTCCGTCTGAATGTATGTTCCAAAAAATTATATCTCGTAAAATGCTGATTAAGACGCTTTAATACTTTAAGGGTCTTCCTTTTTGCTAAACTGACTTAATACTTTAAGCCCCCGCGGATACCCGGGTATCTGTTCGGGGACATTTTGTGTTTTCTTAATGTAACCTACTCTCATCTTTTCCACCTTTATATGATGATGCGAATGGCATCATTTCCCTTACAGCATATGTTACTTTATCTTGCCTCACGTCATCCACATGCTGTTTCTTGCCGCTAAAGTTTATTACTACTTCGATGTCAGATTTCTGTGTATATTGATTTCTAACATGGATTACCAGGTCATGAGACAGGAAGGGCCAGAAGTCCCAGAGTGACATATTTAAACATACACGGCTCTCGCTCCATTTAACTGCTGTTCCCGTTTACAGTTTTGTGTCATCTAATCAATTATTTTATCTCTGTGTGACCTTTACAATATCAAATGCGTGTGCGTGCGTGTGTGTGTGTGTGTGTGCGTGTGTGCGTCTTCCCCTCCATCTACTGATTCACTGAAGCGAGAATTCTTATCTAAAGTGGTTTTGGTCAGTCAGCCTCAGAGGGAAATACAACCTTGTGGCAGTGATACAATAGCACAGCTTCAAATCCCTGGCTGGCAATTTACCTTTAATGTATGTCGGTGACTTGTGTGAGTGTGTGACTTGTGTGAGTGTGTGACTTGTGTGAGTGTGTACATAAACAGCTCTTACCCTCTAACCATTGAGTTTTAATCCAAGAGCCTATTTGTTATCTAATTTACTTCAGCAAAGAAGGGACATTGACATTATTATTAACACACTACTTAATTTACATTGCTAAATGCATCTCTACAGCTTTAGCATGGTTCCCATCTAACCTTTACCCAAATTCTCCGTTAAACTCTCCATATTTCCATATTAAAGCCCCTACCATGTATAGTTTTGAGGGTGACTTTTTTTTTTTTATCATTCATGTTTTATTGAACTTTACGCTTGTTACAACAGCAGCACAGAATAAACCCTGACAGCGACTTGCTCACTTTGGCCTCTGCAGTCGGTCTTTTCCCTGGTTCTAGGAATAACTGCAGAGGCTCTATTTTAGACTGGATTTTCCCTTTGAAGTTTTTGTGATGTGAGCTTTGTACTCTTAGAGCACTACAAGGACCAGCCTTTGTTTATAGCCATTAGAAACGAGGCACAGCCTACACGCCACCCCTTTAATCAAACCTGATGAGTGTTTGATACTAGTACTAGTACGATATAATAGTACATATTCATGGTATTGATAGTGTCCGCATTAATGGCATGGAAAATACAATTGATCAGTGTGGTCCGTTTGAAAAGCAAAACCACCAAGGTTCAATAGTCAGTGGTTAAAACTCTTGTCCTCAGTCAGGACACTGAATTGATTACAATTGAAATAAGCAGTTTGCCAAAATCTGGTCAAATTATTTGAAAATTTTGATTGATGGCATTATGTTGATTCAATGAAAGTAACGGTTATTTGGGTGCTTTTGAGTGCTTTACAGAGAAAGTCTGATGCACTAAAAAGGCCCTCCAAACATTAAAATTAGTTAAAAACAGTTAAAATCTGGACAGTTACATCACAACCTCTTCCAAGATTTCAGCAATAACCAATGAGAGAAAAATGAACAAAACAGAACGAGTGACTGGTGTGGATCATTTTAGTCAGACCCTACTTCTTTCCCCTTCTCTGTCCTCAATCCTCCTCGTTCCATCTGTAGCCCTGCTTTCTCCCTCTCTCTCTCTCTCCTCAGAACAGATTAGACCAGTCTAAAAAGAGATTAAGATAGATATCCAGAAAATTCATTCTCTACGGTTGGTAAATAACCTTTGCCTGGCCGTGTGTGAAAATGTGAATGTGCGCGGATATGTAAGGCGCTTTACTCGAGCACAGCGGGAGGATAGCAGAGATGGCCAAAAGGGGTGTAAAAGGGACGGGGGCGGTTGTTTTTCTCTTTCCATCCCAAAGCCAATTTTCTCACTGAGTGAATAGGATTTCTTGAGGATGGAAGATAGAAGCTGTCCGTCGGCTCCGCCCAGCGCACGGCTGTGTGTCTCAGCTGTTGCAGGCTGTTGTGCTGACCTGCGTAGTGAGAGGTCAGCGATGGGATTACACTGTGGGCGGCTGTGTGTGAATAGGCTTGCCCCCTGCCTACGAGAGTGCGGCTCGGGCCGCATATTTCTGTCCGAACCCGATCCGAGTCCAAAAGACTGGCAACCGAACCGGAGCCAAACCCAACAGGCGTTCTGTTTTTCTTTTACGTCCGAACAAGACACACGCTCGGCACAGTTAACGTAAGCTGAAGACGATCAAAATGCCTTCAGACCGCAGGTTTCCCTTCATGGTTTTCAATAGTTTTTTTAAAACTTCCCTGATGGCAAGTTTTGTTTGACGCCATCCATCCTTAGCTAGGCTACGTGAATATTTACCGCCTGTGTGTTGCCACATAAATAACGAGCCCAGCACTGAACAGGAAGCACCATGTCGAGTGTGACGTGAACACACCGCTCGGCCATCCAGCACCTTGGATGGCAGGCGTCTTGAGAAGATGTGGGACCACAAGAGATTAGTTGTCTCTAGGTTTGGGCCTGGGGCAGCAATTAACCAAAAATCCATAGATTAGATATCCATTAATTGTTTGGCCTATAAAATGTCAAACAAAAAAGTGAAACATGCCCATTGCAGTTTCCTAAAACCCAAGGTGCGGAATATTCAAAACTGCTTGAGCTGTCCAACTAATAGCCCAAAACCCAAAAGACACTCCTTTTTACTACCACACAAGCAGAGGAAAACGGCATCCACACATTTCAGAAGCCCCAGAATGTTTAGCATTTACCTTTTCAAAATTGTTCTCTCGACTGACAGATTGACTGAATAATCTTTAGGGACGGTCTCTACTATCACTAAGGCGCACAGCTGCACAAACCCTGGTACAGTGTTGTTGTGTACGATGTGAGACGCTTCACCGCCAACCAGAGGTTTCTCAAGTTACTATGAAACAAAAATGATTAGTCATTTCCTGTAGGTCTTTTTCACTACATTCTCACTCCTACACGCACATTTTATATCTCAGTGTGGTGCCTGCTGGGTTTTAACTGTATTCTCTTCAGGAGCATGGAGGGACTGGTGCCTACCCCACCGTGCATTAAAGTACCGGTCACCAGTCTATGAACATGAACGCATTCAAAGCTCACGTGTGCAGTTTGGAATCTTCAGTTCCCCCGAGTCGTACGTTTAATGATTCTTGGAGGAAAACAAAATATCCAAAGGGAGTCCTGGAAGAACATGCAAAAAAAAAAAAAAAAAATCTTGAATATTTAATAAACTGAATCCAAGATGCTCGGTGTGAACGAAACTTTCATTAGCACTTACATAAGAACACGGGCAAACAAAAAAAAAAAATAGAGATATAATGGGGAGGCAGGTGTTTTTTGTACAGTTACGGGGGCATATCCACATAAAAACCCTACGCTCACACTTCCATATTTGTGACAAAGAAGATTTCACCATTTGGCGGATGCATTCGAGCCTGTCTAAATCCACCGACTCTGCCGTGCACTTTTAGCACGATTAATGGAAAGCAACCAACCCCGTCTGTAAGCACCTTGCTCTAACCACCGAGACACACAACAGAAACAGTACACTAAAGAATGAATGAGACGAGCAGTAAAGTGTCAAGATATCCATCCAGCTCTTCCCTCTATCCAGTGGCTGCACAGTGAAGTGGGATGGAGTAAATAGAGAGCTGTGGATGCGTGCATCGCGCTCGACGGGAGTCTGATCGGACGTCACAGTCTCGGGAGGCGGCCTGTCAGTGAGGGTTGCTCTTGGCTGCCTCTTTCATTCACGCGTGTGTGTGTGTGTGTGGTGTTTCTGTCACGTGTGTGTGCGTTTGTGCGATTCTAGCTGTGGGTGTCCACCCTACGCTCAGTTCCTGCCAGCGAGTAAGAGGAGTCCGCCTCTGTGCCGTCGGTGTTCAATCATAGAATTTGGCCGCCTCCGATATCTGAATCTTAACACCGTCCATTTTGCCTGTGAGCTTTGGAGAAAGTATTTATGTACAATCAAAAGTTATAAATCCAATAATGGACTTGCACTGTAAAGAAAAAGCCAGACGTGGAGGGATATTCAGTGCGTCTCGGGTACATGTACATCTGGATTTGATGTTTTTTGGGCTCCGTCTAATTACAGTGTGATGTGTGTTAATTGAAGACAAACGAGGGCAACCGAGATAACAGACTGAACACGTTTCAGGATGTCAGGAACCATATTCTCCTCCAATAATTACAATAATTCTACATGCGAGACGTTTTACCGTGCTCTTAATTGGTTCCAATACACAAAGGTACTCTTCAGTAAAGTTGCACGCAGATTTTAGTTTTTGCTTAGTCACGCGCACTCATCAGGAACATTATTACGTAGTCCCAGAGGGGTTCCGGTTCTGGGTATTTTTAACACCGACATGAGTTAATATCAGCGGTGGACTGAAGACGCCACCTCACAGACCATGTTTGGTTTAATGTGACGTTAAGGCTCTGCACACTTCTGTTTCTTAGCCATGGGCTGACCTAAATCCCAGACTAGACAAAGCCCCATAGCTAGCTTAACCTCATTTTATTCATCGCCCATCATCCATTCACTCAGGGCTTCACACTGTAACATTAGAGCCCTGAGTGAACATCTTCAAACTGCTGACAGCGCGCAACTTGTTTCAATTTATTAGGGCATTAAACATGTAATTGCTTCGGTTCTAACCTTGACTCACACTAGTTCTCACCCTAGTACTCGGTCTGCGCCCTGGAGAGGGCTTGATTACATCCTCATGGGTGCTGTTAGCCCAAGCAAGGGTCTTAGCCCAGAGCTAAGCATAGCATGAAAGGTCTTATTTTCGGTGTTGCGTTGAAAATAGAAAGTAAAAAGTAATAGAATAATAAAGCATATCTGGCTGGACCTTACTTTCATGAAACGTTTCACGAATTAAGTACAGGAGCCACATGATGTAATTTGTTTAAGTAAGCAGCTGTTCAAGTTACCACCGTGTCAGCCATACGGCACAGCAACACATCAAAAACTTGTACATCTAGACTCCCTGCTGTTACCCAGCTTCAATGCAAGAAGTGTCTGTAAGCATGTCAGTCACAATCTGGCCTCTTGGGTTTCTCCGCCTTGATCTGAGTTTGCCTCTCGCTCCGTTTAATGCTGCATTCACCCGACCATGAATGCGAGCTACTGACTGGGAGAAAAGTATTACAAGCATCCTCTGCTCGTAATTACTGTCAGAGTCTCTATTGAGGTATTTCAGCGAACAAGATAATCATCCTGAATAAACAGCCTAACTTAGGACTACAGAGAAGTATGGGAAATGTACAAAAGTGATTTTGGCATTATCTGCTTGCAGATCAGGCTGTGCTGAAATCTGTGAATATACTTGGGGAAAGCAATCTTAACGGACGCCGAACAATTAGCAGAGGGAGCTGGCAAACCCGTGCTGTGCTATCCGGAGCCAAATGCCAACCGCAAAGGCTGGACTGCAGCACTGAGTGTTCGCCAGTCACCATTGCGGTTGATACACAGGTTGTCTGGCTAAGCAGCAGACCAGCAAAGTACCGGTTTCCTGTGTGTTTTATGCATGGCCGTGATTTATTAACTCACACATTTTGGCTTTTATGCATCATTTCATTAGTAGGAACGGTTTGAGTCGAGACAAATCAAGAGGATATCTTTGTCCTGGCAGTTTTGTGGAGCTTTACTGCTGGTAATTTGTCACGTCAAGTTTATTGCACAGCCCAAAATCGCAACAACAAACCCACATAGAACCAGGAAGTATCCCTCCACTGCGGCTCAGCAAGGAAACGCTTTGTAGGGAAGGAATGTTGTACTAAAAATACCATAATTTGGGGAAATGCCTTCTCGATTTGGCAAACTCAGACAGGTATCTCTTCAAGGCCAGATTAGAGAGCAGGTAGAGTACATATGGCACGTCAGTTTATATAAACGTTATATTTACACAGACTTTAATCAATAAGTAGTAACACGTCATGGTTTACTTGATTTACAGGTAGTCTGACTCCAGCCATAAGAGGTCAACTTCACATGATTTACAAGCTTTATATTGTCATATACTCAACAATTAGCCTTCCGCCTTCACGAAAAAACAGCCCTTGATAAGTAAACAAATTAGTTAAATAGCCAGATGTTGTGAAGTTTACCGTTCCTGTCAGTTCACCAACCTGCTGCTTAATTATGACTGCAGTTGAAGCTCCTAAATGCATCTACTTTGCTTCCAAGACATTTTTCCATTTAGATAAATGTCACTGCAGCCCAAATGTCAGTTTCTCGGTGTCTAAAGGAGGTCCATACGACACCTGAGAATCAAGCCTGTGCTTTGGTTTTCCAGTGACATGATATTCATTTTAAAATCGGGGTTGGTCTACGAGATGAGAGAGGCCGCTGGGACACTCGTCCCTGCCATCGACAGATTATTCTGGCACACACAACTAAAGGAGATTGGGATTAGCTTTTCACCACAATCACGCGTCATCATTGTTGTTCATTATAATCATTCCAGGATAAGGGTATGCAAATGGG
The DNA here is from genome assembly GCA_036024995.1 of Gadopsis bispinosus. NCBI lineage: Eukaryota > Metazoa > Chordata > Actinopteri > Centrarchiformes > Percichthyidae > Gadopsis > Gadopsis bispinosus. The sequence continues at coordinate 7,388 of JAVQJV010013538.1, read as the reverse complement.
TGGACACCTCATCATATAATCATCGACATCAAATATTAACAAATCCGTAATTTGGAGGCCTGCTTTTGACTCGTGCGCACTGTAATTTGAATTGTACACACTTCAATCACTCCACGAAGACGTTTCTTGAGGGTTTGATTGCATTTGTAGTGATTATACATATGAGCAGCGAAAGGATTTAACATGACTTCATCAAGTAAGATCTCAGTTTTAGTGTTTCTGTATACTTTAAACCAAGGAGAAACAACTACCTTCCCATTTCTCAAAGTGTTTCATCTGCATCAGCCATTCCTGCATCCCATACCTCATTACTATCCTCCTTCTGTTTATCCATACTTCTATTATACGATTTATACACTTTCCCGACATTGTCTTCCTTTTAATAAAGTCTTCCTTCATAGATTATGTCCTTTTCCTATTTTTTATTGCTTCCTGTAACCAACGTCCAAGCTGTATCCTGAATCAAAAGTACAAACTAATTATCATATCGTATATTGTTATTTAACATTGGAGAAGTTTAAAAAAATACTCAAAACAGCCAGTATGTATGCGAAAAACCCTTGATTTTTGAGTCTGCTGTTGAGGTGCATTATTCCCCCACAATGCAAAGCACATAGGAAATATAACAGGTGGAGAAATGTAAAATGAATGACCTCAGAAATAAATATTTTTGAAAGTTAAATTATTTTGAAAAAACGTGAATATTATTTCCTGTAAGTACAAAACAGTTGGTTTCTTGTATAACTGCAAAACCAGATTACTATTGAGATTACTGTATAGTACCAGTCTATAGTTGGAATGTAGTACAGAATACTGACGTAGCACCAGTCTCTCCATCTTCTTCCATCTATCGTTTCAAATTTCTTTTCCATCCCTTTCTTCCATCAATCATCACCATGTTCCTTCTTTCAGGTTTCTGCCCTCATTTTCCCCTAAAATATCTTCTGTCATGCACTGCTTCCTGCTTCCTTCTCTTCCTATCTGGCTTTCTTTCTTTCATTCTTGCTGCTTGTCTGTCCTTCTCTGTCATTACCCCCTTGAAGTACTTAGCTTTGATTAGTAGCAGGACTGGAAGCCTTTTACTTTGTTAATCTCCCATACATTGTTTACTTCCTACCGTCCTTTCCTTCTTCCCTTTCTTCAGTGGATGAGGTTACATGCTGCGATCTGTATGGAGGCATGGGCGTTAAAAGCCTGCCAATGGGGTGCACACAGCCAGTACCAGCTGTACTTTTACTTTTATTTTCATCAAATGCCCAGAGTGACTCCTCTCTCCTACCTGCGCCCTATGTCTTTCTCGGACACCTCTCGTCACTGCTCGACTCCTTGTCCACCATGCCCCTTAAACCAAAAACTCTCCCCGTCTTCAAAGTCCATCTTGTAAATACAACTACAAAATACCGTTCAGCAAAGAGCGCTAACAGTATGCGAGACCAAGGATGGCGAGGTGATCGACCTCGACCTTTCTGACAGCAAGAAATCACATTTGCTCAAGTGAGTCAGCTGATGTGAAAGCACTGAACGTAGTTTAACTAAGTTGAAGTGACCGTTGAATGACAGCGTGAGTTAAGTGGTACATACCAGGCATACAGACAGGCACTTCAACTACTTAGTGCACTCGGACCTAAAATTAAACGCCCATTTAACAACTCCGATGCAAACAATTTACATTTTAAGACATCTTAACCCGTTTACAGTGTTTGCTTGGTCACACTGAGATTTGCAAACTTCAATCTTCTTCAGAAAATTCAGCAGTTTGCCGTTTGTTTTAAAGACACTGAAATGTTTCAGTCATTTAAGAACTCAATACCTCTCTATGGCACTCCAAATAGAGACATAGTTAAATCGAAATACCTCGAAAGGTTGTACAGATGTCTCTGTATCTTGTTCCAATCCAAAATAATAAAGCCTCCACAGAGGACAGTCTTGTCAGGGAAGGGCATGTTTAACAAAGAAAAAAAAAATCCTCTCTCTAATGAAAGTTACATAATGCCTGACGAGTGTTCAATTAGTCCGTTTTGTCATAAAAACATCCGTCTGCAAAATGTACCTGCAATACAGCTCCACTTTGCAATCTTACAGTATAAATTCTCGAACGTCGTCTCATTTTCGCTGCTTTGACCAAGCGTGCCAATTCAAATTTTGGCTTACCTACCTTACCTACCTTACCTGCCTTACCTGCCTTACCTGGCTTACCTGGCTTTACAAGACACTGTCATAGAAAGGCAATGCCATTTTGGGTGTGTACTTTTTTATTAAGTTTAAACGTCATCATTTCTTTGTGACTTCAGTCATCGGGACATTAATACAGTTGGGGTTAAACTTACATTTGGATCACAAATATAAACATTGTCGGGATGTCCTCTGTCAGAGCTGAAATGATCAGTCGATTAAATGATTAGTCAAATCCACACAAAGTTTATTTGCAACCATTTTGATAACCATAAGTAATCGTAAGTCACCTTGCAAGCAAAAGTGCAAAACAGATCCATGTTTTTCTTCGACCCATGTGATTGTAAACTGAAGGTCTTCGTGTTTTGGACTGTTAATTGGTCAAAAAAAAGCAATCTGAAGACAACTTAATGCTTCAAAATATTTTGATGGGTATTTTTCACTGCCTCTAGCATTTTAATAGACCCAGCAATTACATATTTGATTGAAAAGAATCATCGGACTAACTGATAATGAAAAAAATCTTTAGTGGATTTAATTAGAGGTTGGAATGCAATTAAAATTCAATAGGTTCAGGCTGTGCGTTTGTTTTTCAGGGTTCTGCCAGTGCAATTTGGTTTTAAGATGCATCCTAGGATGCACTCGGGACACACCATCAGTGATGTGTCCTGATGTCATCGGGTGTTCCGGGTCTTTCAACATCATACACCCTCACTCGGGTGACCCAGCCAGGGATGATCAGACCCTGACTTGTGTCCCAGCACCACTGGCCCACGGTTCACGAGTCCTGATCTAAGGCCATCTCTCAGACTCAAGTCCTTCCACTACGTCCTCTACTTATCTTTAACTGGACTCAGGAGGTATTGCTGAGGTTCATTGTTTTACCCCCAGCACCCCCTTCAGTGCCACCCAGCAGTCTTTTAGCCCTACATCAACAGTCCTTCAGTGGCAACATTCAGTCATCTTGTCCAGCAACTGCCTTCAGTCCTCCAAGGCCACCCCATCAGCCATCCATCAGCCTCCATCCTGCAGCTGAATGAGAGGGACCTCTCGAGGCTGATGAAATACAGGAGTCTGGAAGTGATTGACTCTCATAAAAAGAGAAATGGAGCAAAGAGTGGCTGCTGAGAAGTGATGAGGGGTCACAGTTTGCCACCACTGTTTCGCACTTGTTGAGAGGATTAGCAGCTGAGCTTTAGTCACGATGAATATCAGTGTAGAAAACTCAGTCTTGTACTCTTAAACACTACAATACATCCAGTTTAGGGCGGAATTAGTTTAGTTTAGTAATTAGTCGATCAACAGTAGCTTAATCAGCACTTGTTTTAATAACTCATGATTCAAGACACTTTCCAAATAAAATTGCTAATTACTCTCTAGTTCCAGATTCTAAATTGTGAAAATTTGCTGCTTTTCTTTATTTTTATGCGACAGCAAACTTGATTTCTTTGGGTTTTATACTTTTGTTGGGAGAAAACAAGCAATTTAAAAGAGACATCAGCTTGGGCTTCAGGACATTTTGATCAGAAATATTGTAACTTTTCCCTAATTTGACATTTTATAGGCCACATGAATCAATAAATCCAGAAAATAATTAGCAGATGTAAATATTTGTTAGTTGCAGCCCTACTGACACATAAGGTCCTTTATATGATTTGTGTTATATTGTCCCACTTTGTTATTGGCCTTGGAGAATTACAAAAAATAGTATAAAGTAAGTATAATTAGTGTTATGCTACTTTGCACTTGTTAAATAATGCTTACATGAGAAACAATTATTATTTCTGTTTGGGTCATTATTGCTTATTTTAAGCCATTGTCCGAACATGCAGGACTTTACAAATAGGAAATAATGTTCCTCTAGATTTTCTGTGTGTTAAAGCGCCGAAACACTCATCAAGCTTGGAAATTGGGTTTTGCAACCAGGGAACTCCCAGTCTGACTCCTGCCAGACTGCAGTATCTCTGCCTGCTAATAAAGAAGCACTTAGCCTCGCAACTCTGGTTCGCTCACCGCTATGATGATGGTGGAGATTATGTGCGTGCATATAGGACAGTGTGTATATCTGTATATGCGTATTACAGTACGGATTACAGGTCCAAGTCGCTCAGAGTGAAATCTCTCTTGTGACATAAGTCTTGAGAAATAAATTAGCTCTGAAGATCTTTCAGTATGCAAAAAAAATAAATAAATTGTGCCAGGTTTTTGGTTTTGTTTTAAAGCTTTCCTGCAGGTGATTTGCAGGGTTATCCATTCCTCGATGGGGCCTTGTTATTCATTACGAGGACTGAGGCATGTAATTAAAGGAGAAACAGAAGAGAAGATATTGAGGGAGCGCGAGTTTCTCACAAAGTCCCTGCATTGGCAGTAGAACATGATCCGAGTGCAAAACCCTGCTGATGTCATTTTCACAGCCTCTCGTCACTAAGCAGATTCACACACACAGACAGCAGGACTGGCAGCATGAGCAGAGTGAGGAGCCCCATGGAATCGCTCTCCTCTCATTTTTCTGAATAAAGCAAGTCTGGACCAATAATTTGTCAGCACTCAAGACACTTCAAAACATATTCTGCAATACCACCTTTCAGCAAAAGAAAACAAAACAACAACAGTACAGTAACCAGCAGCAAAAAGAATTGTGGCAGGTTTCCATGTCAGAGGCACCTTGTATTGTGGGCAACCTTAGGTTTAAATATGTTTGGTTATGTTCTCTTTCACACAAAATAACCTGATGGTATTTATTTGGTTTTATATTTATTTGGAATTAACACTGCTGTATTCTGAACTTATGCACAGCCGCCATTACAGGCCATGTTCAAGTATTCCACGGTGTGTTTAACCCTTTACAGCAGCTAAGGGAGGAGCAAACGCACTGAACTCCATAAGAGGGCACCAACACTTGGAAAGAGAACCAACCTAAGGCGTTCGCTAATGGGGTACAGATATTAAAAAGGGAATATATCCAAAGATTTTGAGCACATAAAAGCACTCATTCAATCACTCAATCTCCACCATCCTATCAGAGGCGGCACGAGAAAACTCTGCAGGAAGCGACAGTGAGTTCCTTACCTCTTTCCCAGACAGGTAGTAGGCAGAGAGCAGGCCTCCAACAAACCGGATGTTCACCTCAAACACAGACACTTCTGCATTCTGCAACAGGGACAAAAAGAAGACATGTGAGACGATGAAGACTTATATAAACCGTCAACTCATGAATACACATTTCATGAGCCCAAACTCAGCCTTGCAGTTCAAAGGATGCCAGCATGGTTGCAGATATTCACTAATGTCTGTTCCAGGTTTGAGTCATTGTGCCCTTTGGTTCATCACAAGGTGGCCTATATTTTATCAGCAGGTTTAGAAAACAAGAATAAATAAAGCTGCATCTCTCTCGGCCCCCTTGTTGGGTACACTCGTTCCAATCTGTCACAGAGCAGCGGAGGGCTTCACACCGTCTTCAAAGTTGAAAAAGAAATCCTTAGATAGCAAACATCGCCTTGCGTGGCAGTGATAAAGTGCGCTACATCTAAAAATACAACGACCTGCAAATAACAATAAGTTTCCCGAGGCAGATGAAGTTTCTGTGCGTGACTGACAGCTCTCATAAGTCACCGCTGTCAACCAGAGATAGGACAATAGACTCCGTCCTGTGGAAAAACAAATTATACGCCAGACTAAATGTGTCCTGTCATTTCCCCCCCCCCCAAGTCTGAATGACTCATTGAGTAGATTGATTGTGTGGCTAATTCGTCTCCAATAAAATAAAATAATTTCCTCCACGACGCACAGGAAGCAGAAATGCAAAAGGACAATACCATGTCATCCTACTGCCACGCAGTTTAAATAACCTAGAAGACTGAAACACAGCGTAACATGTTGGAATGAAGAAATATTTCCGCTTGATTTCACAAGTTCCGAATAAGGCACCAGTAAGCCAACGTTTACAGCAGTAACTGTTGGACAATGACCCTCCTAGTCAGCAGTTGTGTGACGTTATCTCATCCCTGCAAGAGGGCCTGACAAAATTGGCAGGCGGGGAGTCAAGTCTCCTGATGTTGCAACATTAAAGCCATTACAGAGTGCACAGGAAACTGACTAAGCATGGCCTTTTCCTCGCAGAGAACTAATTAAAGGCTATAGCAAGATGAGTCGATGAGATGGGCCAGTGAGATAATGGCTCACGCAGACCTCTTCAGATGAAAGTGTCCCTTGCAATCTTTTTTTGTGAATGGCTAGTACGACCTTAAAATGAGGTTGGTCTTAAAACGAGGAAAGGCAAAAACCTATACCTATAGCTTTCTCATTTGCAGGAAATGTTGAGTTCCCCCCCCCATCATACTCTTTTGCAGCTTATGATCCTAAGTTGCGTTTCAGACCATTTGAGTTCAGACAACGGACGTCTCAGGAGTGCTATAAAGCCTCCACTCTTGCTCTTTAAATAGATTTAACAGTGTTGTGTAGCTGCTTGCGTAGAGGTAAATGGCAGTGACCTGAGCGGCTCCTGCAGTGGGACTCTGAATGACTGGTGCTACGGTCATATTTACTCAGGTTGTGTGACGCAGGCAAACGCACTACTCCAAGTCACTGCACTTAGCAGTCATATCAGGGACTGTGTGTCAGTAACTTGGAATGTACGGCTTAGCTGATGCATATCGGAAAACTAATACAGAGTCAGAGATGTGGCTACAAGTAACCGCACGCACGCACGCACGCACGCACGCACACACGTTCATTCTTTGATACTGCGGACGAAATGTCCCGTGGCTCAGGCTGAGTTCACAGGTTCCAGATCAGTGACATTAAATTCACTCAAATCTAGTAAAAACGTATAAAATGATAGGAGTGCCACAATAAAGAATCAATATGTAAATAAAAGAATAAAAGAATATCACAATAAATGTGGAAATATAAAGAGAAATAAATAAAAGAATAAAAGAATACGACAATAAATGTGGAAATAAGACAATAAATGTTTATTCTTTTCCCTTTTGCTTTTTCTATTACCACATTGCTTTTGTCTTTTCTATTTCCACATTGTCTTTTCTATTTCCAGGTTGCTTTTGTCTTGTCTTTTTCCACACTGACACCGTGGCGCTATGCTGGAAATAGAAAAGACAATCCAATGGCTGTGGGCGGGCCTTCATGCCCAGGCTGAGTAGTCAATTCATGCACACACGAATCCTGCTTTGGCAGGAGCTTTTTAGCGCGGACAACAG
>JAVQJV010013531.1:0-19207 GCA_036024995.1 Gadopsis bispinosus | reverse complement strand
GCATGAAAACAATGTTCCCCTCATTCCACCCAAACACATGAGATATCATTGGAAATGCCAGGATGTCCTCTATTTAGCAAACCAGGACTTAGTACGGTAGCTCAAATGAGTCAAAAGGTATAGACCAAAAACCAGTGTCCACTACAGAGGACATAAATGAATAGGCTGGGTCTCAGGAGGATATGAAATGGTAGCAACCTAAAAAAAAATAGTATCTAATATCTATATTAGATATTAAATATCTAACGATAAAGCTAAATGGTGTTCAATCATCTTGTATTTTATTATTCACAGCTTTTAGTACTGTGACATGTCAAAATGCCAAACCTATTGAAGATTGTCACAAATCCTCTTGGCTAGCTATGTAGCTGCTAACTATATTTTGTGTAAAAACAAAAATGCTGCATATTACAACTATGTCAATACATAGAGTGTTAACAGTGATTTAATGTACTCTTGGCAGACTTTACTCAGTGGAATGACATCATAGCCTGCAACACCCACGCTCACTGTGGGGAGCACACTGATTGTGGTTGCACCAATGGTAACGTAACCGTGACTTCCGCCTAAGATTTCAAAGGTGAAGACCATATGTACCGTTTGCAGACAGCTCTTGCAGAGTTGGCGGATCAGAGCGCTGTGCAGTTCCTTGAGGGCAGGACAGATGATACATTCAAAGCCAGAGAGTCTCTACATGCTGTAAGAAATGCATTCTGTGATGCAAACAAATGATCAAAAAGCAGCGCAGTGTTGGTGTCCAAAGAACAGAGAGAGGCTCTAAAGCTGCAGAAGGGGGCCGGTGGGCAGGGCCACGACCTTCACTGCAGGTGTTTTCCTGCTGAGGGGAGGGCGGGTCGCGGAGTGCGGCGTAATGGAGGGGCTGAGCCACGTAGGAGGCAGAGGCAGGCATATGCCAGCGGAGGGACATGCTTGTATACGGTGCATGTGTATATGTGAATGTTCACAAAGGAAAGAATGAGCACCAGAACACACACAGTACCTCCCTGGAGGCAGCCAGATAGTCGGGGGGTTGAGTGGCAGTAAACCGCCTTTCAGATGCCAAAGGAGAACCACCTGCAGGGGGAGAACTTTCACAGCACAACACACGTACACAAATGGGCACACACACAAACCGAGGCCTCCTCCAGGCCTTTCTTCAGACTGTCAATCTGTAGGCCCCCCCTCCCTTCTTCGGCCTGTTGGACTGTGCACGAATTCTAACTAACTAGCTTGAGCGGACACACATAGCGCTAAGTATGAGGACGACGAATGTCCTATGATAAACAGCCTGTGGCTAATCCTGTATCAAACTCCTTTGAGGATCCAATTCGAAGACAAGCTCGCGTGATGCACGGGATCGACGCTTAAATAAAACCTACAGGTAAGACTCTAAATAGATTTAATAATCACAAAGCTTTATGTATAACACCATCACACGCTGTTTGCTGTTGGCCAGTAAATTGACATGTTTTCTTATAGGGAACAAAAGATTGAACGTTTTCTCAAAAATGCTCCATTTAAGAACGCGCAACCGTGAGGTAGATTACCTTATAGTCTCGACTAGCACTGAGCTGTGTGCGTGAGTGTGCATGTGCAGGGTTATTGTTGTGATGGAAAACAAAAGAATCAAGTCCTCTTGGGCAGCTGTGATGGGGAGGACGTTTAATCCAAATTTATGCAGCTCAGGTAGAGCTTCAGGTCAAGGACAGTGTGGGCTTGGATCCGACGGCCATGTTGTAAACAGAACAGCCACTTACCTGCCAATCACCGGCCCATCGCTGGAGGACCGGACACAGATCTGCAATATCCACAGTCAGCAGGCAAACAAGATGTGTGTGTGCGTGTGTGCGTGCGTGTGTGTGTGTGTGTGCGTGTGTGTGCAGAGAGAGCTTTGCATCCAGAGTGCTTTTGACCTCCAGGGTGAAACAATTTGGAGTTCCTTCAAGCAGTATGAGTGGAGACGGCGTGGCAGACCTCACTGGCCCCGTCCTCCTCTATCACACTGCCGGTTAGTCCTAATCAGAACCGTCATATTGTCTGTCTGTCAGTTCATTCGGCGGCCATGTTGGCTTCAAAGTTTGTGCTATTGCCAGAAATTGCTTTCTGAGCTATGGGATCAAGGACAAAATAAGAGGTACAGAATGTGAAGTTGCATCTATAAATTGCCTTCCTGTGTGTGACGGCTTTGTGTGGAGTCATAATAATCATAATGGTGAAAAATACACAGCCAAAAAAATACAGCTCACACAAAGGCAGTGCCATTAAGTTCAGCAGTGCTCACATGTTAAATTAACATCAGACAGAGCACTCTTTCTCTCCCTCACCTCGCTACCCATCCCTCTTGTCTGGCTCTGATTGGTAGATGGGATTCATTAAAATGTCCAAATGAGATTTGTCTTGCATTACTTTCCAGAGAGACAAGTGAAAATGACTAAAAATACAGTAAATAGAAAAACGACCCAGATGTACACGCAATAAAGCCTTGAGCTAAGCAGGGGCTTTTAAATTATTAGGTGAGTGCTGGGCACTGCGCTTGATGGTATTTGCATTTTTATTTTTGATTTAAACTCTAACAAACCTAATCATTTAATTTCTGCAAATGTGGGCAATTTGTAAGACTCCTACATGATGAAGCTTTCCAGTCTCCCAAAAGGCAGACAATGGCAAGCTAATGAAACAAGGTACTCTGTGTGGTATTTTAGTGGCTTTTTTTTTTTTTTTGCAGGTGCTTTACGCAGTGCACCGTGTAGCAAAAATCTAGGCGTTTTTACTGTTTACCAATAGTCAGTGCCAGTGAGCAAATGATCGGAGCTGCTGGAGCAAACACCCACACGGACGTCCGCAGGTACATGACAAATGCTTTTACTGCCAGCCATCCAAAGGAAACAAGTTCCTTAAAATGTAGACACATTCTTTGGCAATTCCCGTTGGGGGGATTAGTTGGAAAATTGGAATGGAATTTATTATTGCCAGACATAAATTATAGCATCAAATATAAGATATTTTCAAAGTTTTGAGTGGCCTTCTTCACCAGAACTATCATTTCTTTGATTTAGTGGGTTCTGAAACTCAAATTGAGATTGCATATCCATATAATAGATCTAGTCATTATTACCATGGGGAGATATAGGGACGCAAAGTTTCATTCCCCTACCGCTGCAGTACAGCTTTCATCCCGATGTGATTGCTCAATTGCATGTTTATCATCCATGACATTGGCGAAATGTTTCTTTCCCAGAGTCACCTCATAAAACCCTCATTTGCAAAAGTTTAGCTGAGATTAGTCCATTAGCCAAATTACCTAGCCAAGCAGTTGATTTCCAAACGCAGTGTCTTCAATCTGCGGCACAGCATGGGCCCTCGCTCCGAGAAGAAATAAGAGGGAGAGCGAGGGACGGAGGAAGAAGCTCGGGGAGCACAGAGAAGCACTCGGAGCTGTGGGAAAAACCTCTGAGCTCTGCAGCGGTGCACGAGTTACCCAACCTTTACCTTTTCCTTGGGTTCAGTCTTGAGGAGTAAAAGATGCATTGCTTATAATGTCAGCTACCTTCATAAAAGCCAGTCCGGCGCTACCCTGACACCGTGTCCTGCTCGCGCTTAATTGAAGGATCAGAGATGAGTGTCCTTCGCAGCCAGGGGTAAATAGCAGAATGACGCTGGACGCATGCAGCATGGAGTCCAGTCACCGCTCTGATTAGGAGTCTAATTTCTGACTAGACACGGCTAAAGTGGGATGGAACTGTTGAAAAGGGGTTTCTTAAGGGCTCTCGTCAGAAGACGCCTCAGTTTGGTAGTCTTCAAATTAGGTCAATAAGTCAGTCTCTTTGCAAAGGCACATTCAGTGCATTCCAAACTCAATGCAGTCTGCCCTTTTCTTACATTTTCATTATCACTCATTGGCTGAGGGAGAGATTAAAAGGCATTAATTCAGAAGTACAATTACTCAATTTTCCTTCCCCAACTCTTTCTCACTCTTTTCCGTCTTCCAGCTCTGCTCTTTGGGACAGGTCTGGTGTCTAAACTAAGGCTTGACCTCCTATTTGAATAAGTTAATGCAGTGGCCTGTTTGTGGGGAGAGAAATGGGAGAGGGGGATGGGGGCTGTATCAGTTCCATACAGTTGGCTCCGGGGAGAATTTGATTCCTTTTCATCTGTCACTCCCAAGGTGTCATTCTCCACCCCAGGTTGTTATCACCACGCAGGCCCTGACAGCTTCAAGCCGCTTTCTCAAAGAAAAAGAAGAAAAAAAAACCCCCGTTGCAAAGCTTGACGATGAATACATTTGGAAGGAGACGAAAATGACATATCGTTTGTGCACAGACGTGGATTGATGCTGCATTACACGCCATTCTAATAAACAGAGAGAACCAAAGCATAATGTTCGTTTTGTGTTATTCAAGGGTATTTCTTGGATTAGTTTGTAAGGTCTTGTTAATACCCTTTGTTACACTTGGAATAATAACATTTTGTTGTGCATTAGAAGGCCAATGTAAACAAAGCCATGCACAGAATGGCTTTCCCAGAATTCTGTGGCAAGATGCAGCATTTAGCTGCCATATGCACAGGAGCAGCAGCAGCATGAGAACAGGGAACTGAGCTGACATCTGAAGCCAAGAGTACACTGAGCGTGGCCGAATACGACACAATGAGAGTGGTGAATCTGATCCAAAAAGATGTAAATTTGTGGGCAGGAAAAACGAAACAATCAGCCGAAAGACGCTGCAGAGTTTGGAACCCGAAGATTAATTTGAGACGCAGCGCGGATTAGCATAAAGTGGGCCTGTCTGTAAAGGGGAGCCCATTTTCATTCAGATATCTTGAGGTGAGAGGTCAAGGGATCCCTTCGAAAGCCCCCTTCCCGACAAGCTAGCATGACATTATCGGTGCCAATCATCTAGCTTTTTGTGATACCAGTTCATCTTCACTCCAGCTTTAAGGCTGAGCCGGCTGCAGCCTCTGAAAAACAGTAATGTCGACAGAGAACACAGATGTCCAGGCTGAGGTTCTGGAATAAAAAAGATAAAGACGCTATAGAATAACTGCGTGACGCCAACTCTCTAAAGCTCCCGAGGCACACTAGAGAGTTTCCATTCATATAATAATATGTGACCTAATTGAGAATGTGGAAACATTTTTTATTCACAAAGTCCACCTTGTCTGCCACAAGGGCTGTGCTGATCAGAGTGCAATATATATGGCATCAATCACTCTCAGCAATCCTGTGAATTATTTCCAACTCACTAAATATGCAACACGTTGCATTCATTATTGATACCTACAGTCAACTAATGTAAGCTACCTGTAACAGACGTCTGCTTTCATTGGCTGACCGGGCAAAAAACATGAATTATACCTTTGATCATCAGCATGAACAAAGTGTCAGGACCCCGGTGCCCTGCTGGGCCCACTGATGTCTGCTGTCTGACAAGAATGGTGTGCATCTCAAAGTCTTGTTGTTTTTGCAGGCAATGTACATATCAAGCAGGATGTTTAAACATCTGGATCCCGCAGCCTCTCCGGAGCAGTATAGCCTTAGTTACTATGGTAATGTCCCAGGTTTAAAAGTGAGCCATCACTATCAGATCGCGGTGATTACAATGCACTCTGCTTGAAGTTGAGCAGTAAGGTTTTGTGCAGTTTCATCTCACCTTTTAATATTAAAGGACGGATCGTCCTAATTCAGGACACACATCAAGAGCGTGTGCAGGTCAATATGTGGTACTCTGGGAGTTTAGGATGAAAAGTAAATAACCAAGTGCCTTTTGTGTTCAATCTGCTGTCTTCTGGGTGTAAAAATGGATCAAATGAAGCTGGCTAGCTGCAGTGCTGTGGTGCACATGATTGAGACAAACGTCCCAGATCGTGAAAAGTGTTTTTGGCTACATTGAATTAGACTGAGGTCACGTCGGAGTAGGAATTGCTGTTGACACCTTGTGGCCAGGGTTTACCAGCACTGGATGTATTTGTGTTTCCTGTTTTATTTTGACACCTTCTCTGTTGAGTTTCCGGCCTTGTGTTTCCCAGCTTTGCCTGCGTTGATTGTTTTCAGCTGGTCCATTGTGTTCACCTGTGTTCGATTCTCCCGTTAGCCTTGTCTGTTCATGCCTGCTCTGTTGGCGTGTTCTTTGTTGGGTCATTGTCGTGAGAATCCTTTGGATTTGCCTTTAGTTTTTTTGGCTTCATCACAGCCTTACCTGTTCTGTAAGTGTTGCTTTCTGTGCTTGGGCCCTTTGTCCTCCGCCCACCACACCCCAACGGCGCCCACATAGCAATTTCTACATCTGTAGCTGTCCTATACAAGAATGTATAGTTTTGTATTGCATTACTGGATTTACATTAGTTTCATTTTGTGCAATTGGAATTACTCTGTGCAGAAACGTCATTTTAATAAATAAAACCACCTGAAACATTTCAGATTAGTAATTTCTGTGACATACTGTGAGGCAGCACAATCCATGCAATACAGACGTGCTCTTATTTTTGTTGGAATGGGATGGTTTACGCTCATAAAATAGGAGTGTTTTCTAGGTCATTGTGTAATGAGTGGCCAACTGTTGGGAGATAAAGGTGTTGATCCTGAGAGTTTGGACGTCCTGTTTTGAAAAAAGAAATAAATTTGAACTGAATCAAGTGAATCGTAAAAAGAACTGCAAGACATTGACTGGCTGAGGCAACACCTGATCATGACATTACACGTTTGGAGCCATGTTGCCTCCATTTGGCGGCTCCACTGCTCAGACGAGAGAGCACCTTCTTCAGCGCCGGATCCCTCCTTCACATTTCTCTGGGACGTGAAAAGCAGAAACGCACAGTGACGTGAGAAATCCCCTGACGCCCAGAGATTGCAATAATCTCTACTCTTCTTTACAATATTCGATTCCTAATGCTTTCCTACAAAAAAAGAAAATTATGGTAATCCCCTCGTCACGTATCCATTGCTGTTGTCAAATCCACATGAGGGCAGCCAAACATGCCTTTTCTCTCCTTTCCGTATGTGTACGTACACAAGCCCGACAGCATAGTGCTCTGGAATAATTACTTTGAGCATACGTTCATTCACCGTCATTAGCAGCCCTATTCGCAGTGCATTGTGGATTACCGCATCACTGCAGTGATTTGGAAGTTCACAAAACTCAAAAGTCCCTGGATCGAATGCCTGAATTCCTTATAGTGCAAGATGAACGCATGTTAATCTGCTTTGATGTACGTATGAATAGCTCACAGCGAACTACGGTCTCCATCGCAGACTGGCGACATCAACATATATGAAGAGGGCTGTATGTTGTCAATGGAGCGCCGCTGCCGTTTGCTTGGTGTGTGTTCATGACTATGGCGGTGACATGATTGCCTGTAACATGACACATCATCTAACAAATGAGATGTAACGTCTTGGTGAGTTTTGGAGGCACTTTAGAGGAATTTTGTGGTAAGGCAAGCTAACCTGCCGCTGGCTGGAGTGGCATCGATCTTCTCATGTAACTCTCTGCAAGAAAGCAAGTTAGCACGTTTCACCAAAATGTCAAACTGTTCTTTTAAGCCAGTTCTCGGCTGAATATGATTCTGGATGTTTGCATATAACCTTGTGTGTGTGTGTGTGTCAGCACAATGTGTGTGCATACTGTATGTGTGCATATGCGTGCACGTTTTAAGCGCCAGTAATGGCCCGGTGGTAGCTTTTCATATACGTCTGAGCTGTGTGCGGTTTGGCTGCAGACGCCTCTGCTAATAGGTTTCATGTGAGTGGCCCTGCTGCTGCTCTCTAAAGGTAATATGTCACAGTCCAAGTCCCCCTGGCCGTGCGGTCTGTCTCACCACCGTCCTGCCCCACTCCATCAAGTCATCCCTCTGCACAGACTAGCCTCTGGGGGAGACGCCTGCCCAGGAGTGTCTAGGAGTCTTTAGGTAATGCTAGATAGAGATATATGTGGTGTGTGTGTGTGTGTGTTAGTGGCTGTGAGGCTTTGATAGTGTGTACACAGCAAGCATGTGTGTGTGTGTGTGTGTGTGTGTGTGTGTGTGTGTAGTTTAAGAAACCACTTCCTGCAAACTGCTCTCTGCTGAAGTACTTTGCCTTGACTGTCAGCTAAAAAATAACCAAGGAGGCAAATCAAACGGGTAATAATTGTAAGGTTTCGGATTCAAGACTAAGGCTGTTTTTCTGTTTGTTTTTTTCAGTAGCTGGAAGCCTCCGTTTATCTGAATGTCATAATTAATCACTCTGACCTGGGATCACTGACATTTGAAAGTTCACCACCAAGCCCATATGTTTTGACATTAATTCAGTGTCAGTTTTTGCTGCCTAAATATCCAAGAGTGGGTCTAGTCTACATTATGTCAACATATGAGCTATAACCAAAAGATGTAAATCGGTTATTGCGCATGTGTGTGGTAAATAATTGTGCTGTACAGTTCACTATGATAACCAGGCAGCTTTTGAGTCAGTCAGACTCAAAAACAAAGTGTTTGAGTTGATTTGCAATAAATTTGAAGTTAGTCTTTGCAATTAAAACATGCATTATTCATCTATCATCTATAACCGCTTGTCCTTGGAGGGTTGCGGCGGACTGGAGCCGATCCTAGCTGAGAGGCAGCGTGCACCATGGACAGGTCACCAGTCGGTCTCAGGGCTGACTGTGAACATGGTTGTCAGTTAGCCTAGCCCGACATGTCTTCAGATTAAACTATTTAAACATGAATGGACAAAAATTTTGAGATCAAGACCCATTTTGACAAATGCTGTAATTTCCCTCTTAAAAACATCTGGCGGTTCTCCCATAGCTTAGGGATTAAGACGCTGACCGTGAACATGAGCGTCGCCGGTTGGAATCCACCCGTCGGAAAAAAGTAATTTAAACAAGTCTGAAGCCGATGCCT
The DNA here is from genome assembly GCA_036024995.1 of Gadopsis bispinosus. Lineage (NCBI taxonomy): Eukaryota > Metazoa > Chordata > Actinopteri > Centrarchiformes > Percichthyidae > Gadopsis > Gadopsis bispinosus. The sequence continues at coordinate 10,333 of JAVQJV010013531.1, read as the reverse complement.
CCTGTCCTATAAACATAAAAATACCACTTTTCTTTTTTCTTTTGTTGACCAAAAACTGAAACTGCCTCCCTGTCACCTGTCTGAGTGAATACATCAGCCACAATGTTTGTGACATCAAACATCTTCTGCAGCGAAATGCTCAGCGTTGTGTGCCGTAACATCATGTACTCCTTAACCCTCTGCCTGCGCTTTGTGAACCCAGGCTGGCATTTATCATCCTGGATATCAGCATGTCAGGGCCGATGTGCTGCTGACAAAAGTAGATGCATGGTAGGTGTTGTTGCACCCAACACCTTTTATCTGTCAGCTGCGCTATTGGCCAACACGCCGTCACTCTGCCTTTTTTGCTTTCGGCAGAAGCCTTGCATTGGATTGATTCTCTCTCACATTCTCCCTGTTTCAGTAGAGGTATTGAAGGGCGTTGATTCCCTCGCAGATCAGGCAAGACCGGCCGCTGTGTTGCTCGGCGAGAGGCAAAGATGTAATCGAGCGCGAGAGAGAGGTCACCGATATGATTATCCCCGAGTGTCAATACAGAAGGGAGACGCGAGAAAGGTCCCCGCTGAGCCGGAAAATGAATGGCTTTGACCTCATCAAACCTGCGGAAGCATCTCCACTTGCTAATTAAGATTGAGTGGAAGAAAGTTGTCAGTGTACAGGGCCGGCCATCTTAGCTGAAGTTAATCAAGCCCACTTCACTTCACTGCTCTTTGTATTCATCAAAAGGCTACGCCCAGGAAGGAAAAGGATCATTTTATAATCACGATAACAGCATTTTCTCAATAACACCAGTCCATCCCACCCGTTAGGCCTCTGCGTGAGACACACTGTATTGTGATGCATTCTTGCAATAAGCATGTGCTTATTTGTTCCACATGGTAAGGGGTCTGGTGCCCCAATAACAGGCTGGTTATTCCCAATTAAACTCTCACATCCATCATAAACCGCCACTGTAAACCAAGCATAGGGCCATTATTGGCTCCCATTAATACTGTATATACAAGCAGATGGCGATGGAGTGTGTGTGCGTGTGAGAAAGAGAGGGTGGGGGGTAAAACAGCATAATCCAGCTCCATATCTGTTTATTGCAGAGTTTTGCAAAAGCCAAGCATTTGGATTCACGACACAGACGCACGACAAAGCAAACGAAGTCACGCAGACGCACGCACCGACTACGTTATGATGCGTACTGGGCAATTAATTCGACCAATAACCTGTCACCATGTCTGTGTGCCCTTGGTTAGGAAGCCCTGGCTGAAACCTCTCACAACACCGTCACCCTGCCTCTGACACCTTTTTTAGAAGCTCTCAGTGGGTGTCTTGCTTTCACCTCTGCAGATGTGTAGTAATCACACTTGCAGCGCCACAGAGTGCACCGCTGCAGACAACAGACGCTGCCCAGCCTTATCAGACGGAGAAACATGGATGACCCCGATCACACGAGGAACCCGGTGATCCTTGAGGAAGGTGTCCTCCCTACAAAGTGCTCCATATGAGCAATGGGGAACATTGGAGGTTGGATCTGATTATCGTACCCCTCCATGCCTCTCCCCAACGAAAAAAAGAGTAAAAATAACAGCGCCGGTGTCAAAACTGCAGTCAGATGACAGCTAGTGCAGCGAGGTGCCCAAGGCAGCCACCCGTCCGCTCCTTTTGCTCGCCTTTCTGAAGGTCAGTCTTCAGCTGCCCTCCACGTGGCTGCAGTCCTGTTTACCTCTCTCTGAAAGCCAATTACATCGCCGCGGTGCGACGCCAGTCAAAGCTGTTATACTTCACACACAGACACACGCAGGCATGCACTTACAGTGATGCGCCGCACGCACACGCACACGCACGCATACGCACGCACACCTGCAGCAGCAACTCGTCTTGGCTGCGGTAGAAGGCAGGATGGCGCCTTTTGACCTGTCTGTGGTGTAATATATTGATGTGCGCACATGGAGCGATTATTTACAGCTCCGGCGCATCGTGAGGCAAGTTAGCGAGTGCATGAAAAACGATGGTTTATTTACCATGGGGTTTTTATATTGGGTTGAATGTGAGATGATTATAAACCTGTCTTCATTATCTGAAAAATGGAGAGGCTTTGCTAATGTTTGCTGATTTATTCTATAACCTCAAGGGTTTAGTTCTTGATTTATGCTACTCAATGGCAGCCTGTGTAATCATACAAGTGTTGGTAAAATAGTGATGGATGGCAGGTTGTTGTCCTCTGCGGTACCTTGGCTTTTACCTATTACACTGAATGATGGCAGCCTTAAGTACAATCATGTAAGGGTGGGAAATCTTCTCGAGGTCTATCTCTCTCAGATGGCACCTATTTAGATTGAAAGACTTTTGGCATGTTATTATAATTCCCAGCATTTTAAACCAAATCAGCCGTGTTCGGTTATCACCTATGTGGTAATGGGCAAAAGTCAGATATATGAGAAAAATGTGCACACCCCTCCTGTGCTGTCCACGTCCTTCTCTGCCATCTACAGATAGCATAAGGAAGTGCCAGGCTGCCATGTGAGCTCCCTGCAAAGACTCACATTTCATTGTGCAAGCCTCTTCTCGTGCATGTCAGCCTCTGCAGTCTTCCTGCCTCTGTCTCATCTGCTCACTCATGTCTCATGACTTTTTCAGGTTTTTTGTGAAGATGTGAAGATTTTTGACTAATTAGTACTGAATACAACGCGCGTATGCATCAAGAGAAGCATGTGCAGATTCACTGATATCCTGTAGTAGCATCAGTGGATGCAGCAGAAGTAGGGCAGCAGATGAGTAGCAAGTATCCAAACCATCTGCTATTTGTGGTGCTGCTGTTGCCGTGTGGACCAAAGATGTTGCACAAAGAAAATGAACAAGTTTCCTTCAAAGTGATTAAAAAAAAAAAAAAAAAAAGCATTGTTTTGTTTGTCTGCTTTTTCTGTCACCAAGCCTCAGGTAACCTTGGATAGACGTTTCTGAGGCAGAATGATGAGCACAAACGACAGAGTGCAATAACATCCGTGTGGTTAAAAAAAATAATAAATCTAAAGGTGTCTTTTATTAAATTAAGCAGTTATACTAACTTCACCGTGATTCCAGGACAATTAGGACACTTTATGACCATGTGAGCATGTGCATTAAAAAAATCAATGCAAGAGATAGACCGCCTGTGTGCGTGTGTGCTCTACCTACTCTAAAGGAGAACGGAGCCCCGGGGTGGAGCAGAGAAGACGGGCTCCATCTGGCGCCTGGGCAGCCAATGAAAAGAACAGTGGAACTGTGGGAGCCAGGAAGAAGGGGGAACATCATGAAAGCTCCAATTGGATTTGTCGTCCAGTCCGCTGGCACCGGCTGCAAGGTGGCTAACGAGGCAGGTGGCTGAACAGGGAGAAAAGGTATTACCAGCACCATCGACTCGTCACGCAAGTGTTTCTCCGTTTTTTTTTTTTTGTTTTTTTCTCTGCTGGTGTTCTTTGATGCCAAATGGAATTTAAAAAAAGGGAACTGGAACTGGGTATCTGGTAAACAATTAGGGCTCCTGAGCAGTGCTTGGGCTTGTTCACTCCTTAAAAATGACTACCCTGTAGCTACTTCTCCCCACTGGGGGGGGGGGGACACAGAGTGCGGTGTGTGTGGCGTGTGCTCCGTGCGTTGCACTCCTGAAGCATTATGGAGAGGAAATGATGGTGAGCAGAGAGCCATCTGCTTTGCCACTTGCCACGTCTGCCTGTGCCAAAAGCACCTCCTTGCCTCTATTTCTCAGGTGGGGAGTGGAGTGGATCCACGCTGTCGGCACACTGAAAGATCCTCCAAGATGAAATACCCAGATGTGTAGGCAGTCACAGAATGTGACAGTAGAGGAATCTCGAAATTCTTCTACAACTTAAACCCTCGTGGTTCACACGCGTGGCGCACGTTCTAAAGCATTGATATGATAATCGACACCTGGAGGTCGTGTGGGTGCCTGGTGACGCCGGACACAGATGGATAGCTTCTCATTGATACACCCAACAGACAGAAAGAAGCAACGGTATTTTTTCTTTTTTCTTTAGCCACCGGTCTGTTTTCATTTTATCAGAGCAGGAGTGCTGCAGAGATAGGCCCTGGTGTCCTTGACAGTGGTGACACTGAAGAGATGGATGTACAGCCGGTCAAAGGAAAGTCATTTATTTCCATTGACCCACTCAGTCAAGTGGATTGAAGCTGAGCCTTTTGATTTGGCTTTTGCTTTGCCTTTTTCCCCCCGCAGAGTCCACACTGCTCCCGCAATTACCACAAACAGAGGAGGTGATGGGTCTAAGATTTCGTCCTGATAAAGGAGTCAGGACCCTATCTCTCCTGTTGACACCATTAAGCCATCAATGAGAGCAAGAAGTTGGGGGGGGGGGCACTGAGGGACTGTCAGTCAAAACTTACCACCCTGCTCCTGTTTAAAACCGTCTGCCACTGAACTCCCACTGGCCTCTTTGTGGCTGATCCTAAAACCAGCAGCAGAGGGTCGATGGACTTAGTCGTCAGGAGGCATATTCACCACTTACTGTCTTATCAAACGCAAACAAGGGACTGCAGAAGCGCACGTATTCTTGGATCGGGGTAGTAGGTGGAAAGCGCTTAAGGGTTATTTGTCAAGCCAGGCGGCACTGACTGCCAGCACCAGAATAGAACGCCGTTCCAAGCAGCGATTGTCTGACAGAGAGCTGAAACAACTGCAATCCAGCTGTCACGCTTTGAAAATACACACGGATGGAGGAGCGTCGTGCGGATGGGTGCGGTTAATTTTGAGGGTGCACCTCAGGAGCACGAGGGAGTCGTATTTTGGCCAGTGCAGGCAAGAAAGTGCATTTTAGTCACTCCGGAGCCGGTTCAAGTCCAATCCAACAGTCGGTGCCAGACAGCACACCTAAATCTGTTCATGGTGGGACTTATCAAACAATAACAGACGCGTTGCAGATCCATTTATAGCTGTAAGAGACGAATATTGTTTTGTGACTTCGGGGAGGTTTCGGCACATGTGTCAACTTGTTGTAATACCCTAATATTTGATCTATTGCATAAATGTATGAGCAGTTGTCACTAGCCTTTTATTTTCGCATTTTGTTCAAACGCTTGTGAGGAGATTATGTCGGAAATTGAATCACCAATTACGCTCGGATTCATCTAATTCCACCTCAGGTGACAATTTAGGTCTGAAAAACAGAACTATAACAATCTCGCACAACGTGCTGAGACAGCTGTCTGAAATCAAAGCGAGACGCCCCCCTCTGCTTTTCACATGGAATCATCTCATAGAACGGTGCTTTTTTTTCCCCCATGTGAAGTTGTATAACAACTATGTTCTGCCAGAGTCATAGAAATGGGAGTGAAATCGAACACGCTGGTGTTTGGAAACAGCATTAAAATAAGTCATCAGCGTGGACTGTCCATAGCCATTTCCACTCCTGAGCTCAACAAACGTATTGGTGTGTTGGTGGTTTTTAAAAAACATTTCGGCGTCTCTGGAAGAAAAACACCATCTGCTCAGTTTTATTCATATTAATCTTTTAGAATATACCACGCAGAGCCATATTTGAAGGATAAGGCTGGTGACATTTTATATTTTTCTTATTGTTAACATGAATTATGAATGTCGCCAGCAGCATGGCTCTATTAATGGCAATATTGGTGAGCAGGCCGGTCAGTCTTGGTCACCACTTTGGGCAAGACTGAAGTATCTCAACAACTATTGGATGGATTGCCATGAAATTTGGTACTGACATTAAATGTTCCTCTCAGGTTGACTTGCAATAACTTTGGTGTTCCTTTGTCTTTCATCTAGTTCTACCATCAGATGCAAAACAAAATGTCCACTTTTCCTTCTTCATTACCGTGAACATGGCTATCCCACATACATCATCTTGCTGCTGTAAATACTCACTAGATACAGCGGCCGTATCCTTTTAAATAAACATGTTGCCGTGGTTCAACCCCATGCAAACGCACCTGTGCAGAATAACAACATTCTAGTTCCTCCCCTCTCTTCTTTTACAATAGCTGCTTACCACAGAAAGAAAATAAAACGGCTTAGTCGTGTGTTCCAAACTCAAGCACCTTCTCATGAGGAAAGCCAGAGAGCAAGAGAGAGATATCAGACCATCTAAATACCGACGCTGAGCAGTATGGGAGAGGATGAGCCTCTCCATCTCTTGTGTAATGAAGAATGACTGAGAGGGATTGCGTGAGCCAACAGCATCTGAAGACGGGGGCCATTGCTATGCACCGAGTGTTACATTTCAGACTGAGCGAGTTGAGACCTGTGGCGTGTGAGGTTAGATTGCAAAAAGACGAGAGGAGCGCGAGGTTAAACGTCTCTTCTCTCGCTCTTCACCACCTAAATAACATGGCTCATTCATACAAGCAGCTCGCATTCAAGGACGCCAGGAGGTCTGCGGAGAGCGTGGAAACAGACTCGGATGGCAGCCTTATGAAGACACTGGGAAGAATTAACAGAGGGGGGGGGGGGAAGCTGGCAGTGGAAAAATGAAATTTAATTAAAGACTAAATCTTCATCTGTGTCCAAAAAAAACGAGAACAAGGCCGCTATAGGAAAGCCTTTTTTCCCTCTATGTTTTAAATGACAGGGGTTAAAGGAAGACAGCTCTCGCCGAGATTTCCCTCACGTGTGGAGCTGGAGGGATTTGCGACGCAATAAATACAAAGGTCTTTTTAGTTCTCACTCTGTAATTCCTCACAACAGTTGGCAAATGCATGACACATTTACTTTTCAGTGGTAACACAACAGTGAGCCGTGCGGGCCCTTTTTTGCTTTTCACACTAAATAAGTGCTGATGAGCTAAACCCTAGCAAAATGGCACACATAAGACGAGCTGGTGTGGATGAGAAAGAGTGCGCGTACTCTGCGGAAATCAGACTTACGGCTTCACGAAGCTGCGTGGCTGCGTGTGTACCTGTGTTTGTGGCGTTGGAGGTGGTTGGTAGGGTGCAGTCCCCGAGGAGCTACAGTGCAGTAAGTCACTGGCTTGTTATACACGGGGATAACTAAATGAATGCGGGCTGCAGGCCCTTCTCTTCTCCAGACTTCAATCCCGAGAACCAAAATCATTTATTCACATCAAGAGGCTGCTGTATAAACCACCCAGAGGGATTGCATTTGACAGTCAGTGTATTTATTCATAAATACATTCCCGCAGATGCTTGCACAACAAGTGGATTTGTTGTTTTTGGCTTTGCTGTCTGGTGCGCGCCTGCACTTGGAAACTTTTCTACACTGGAGAGGGTGACATCTCCTGCCACGAATAGCTATAATGTAACACTTTTTTTTTTTTCCTTGATTAGAAGTCCTTTACGGTAAAATGATTCCATTCATTGCGAGAGGTAGAGAAATAATTAAAGCGAAACTCACTAAGGATTTCTCTTCTAATTGGCCATATGGACTGGAAAGAAAAGTTTTATTGGTTTCTTTTGTCTTTCAAAGCAGATGTGCAGGGTCTTAGACTTTTGGCTTTAGAGGCACTGTCATCTCTCCCTTGGTGATTCCAACCATAATTACTATACGTATAAGTGCTATTTTAGTCCATGCTAAGGTTAGAAAGTTAAGTACAGTCCCAGTTTTCCTCCCGTGGCCTCCTCTGGGTGTATTCAGTAGTCAACAGACGCGATGTCCCTGTGATGCGTGACGTCAAATGTTTACACTCTAACATCCTTGATGCCCTCGGAAGGCTGTGTTCTGGTTGGCTATAAAACTACTTTTATACGTGCTATTTTTATTTACGGTGGAAAAATAAAACAGCAGCGTTGTCAGTGTTATAGCACAAAGCCCAAGGCTGACACCCATTGGACCATAATCCCCAATTGTCACATCCTGTCCTTGGATCCATACGGCTCTTTTAGTTTTTTTTTTTATTTTATTTTATGACTGACATTTGTGCAGGCAACAGTAGTTCTGTAGTTTTTCCTTTTACATGTTCTAAATGGAAATGCTTTTAGTTCTATAACCAGCGCTAACCGACGGTTAGAATAGCCCGGCCGTGTCCCCCACCAGGAAAGGGCTACATGTTTGACGTACAAAATCCTGTGAGAGTTTCTATTATTTGGCTTTTGCTTCTCATGTTCTCCAGTTAGTCTGGTCCAATAGTGCCTCCAATTGCCATAGCAACCTTCTAGGCACTGGAACCACCTGGTGCAGTTCATGTTGCTTTCGTCAGACATATTTACTTGAGTGAACTGATATTCGGTTTGCTCTGGTACGCCAGCAGAGAGCTGAACATGCTTTGTTCCATCATCAAACGACCTTGTCAAAAGGAACCAAGCGCAAGGGAAAATGAGAAAGTGGGAGCAGGCATTGAGACGTTAGGAATTAGGGGTTGAGATCGCCTGTGACCTGCTACGGCAGCTCCTCCTGGTGCTACTGTTTGGGATGTTAGCCAGCCTTCAGCCAGACGGAGCACTGCAGCACCCAGCCTTAGTGTACTACACCCTCACCCTTTAGTTCTATCACAGAGCTGATATAATTCAAACTTTTATTCTTAAAAGGCGATTGTAGTGTTTTGAAGTACCTTTGAAGTGTTTGTCGCAGACATGTGATACGTCCACGCCCAGCTTTGTTTAGTCATGTATTTACTACAAATTCCGTAGCTCCTCTCAGGCGGCAGATGGAGGCCCCTAACCAGTGCTGGCAAGTAAATATCTCCAAGCCGCCTGGTGCCTTTGTCACAAACTCCTGGGGCTCCCTGGATCCCGGGAAGACGAGCACAATTTATACTTCAAGGTCAAGGTGTGTGTGTGTGATTTATAATGCAAGACACTCTAATACAGTAAGTATTTTTACATTGTTTTTTTTAAGTAATTCAGTCGGTACTCGAAGTGGGCCAGTACTCACCGGTACTGCATTTTACTTTTTGGTGTACCGTGACTTTTTCTTGCTGCCAGTACTTTTTCTTTTCTGCCCTCTCCGTATCCGTATGACTGCATTAAGGTCTTTTCAGATGGTAAGCAACACTCTGGCTGATTTCCCGCTTGGATCTGCAGGTTCTCACTGCGCTCCACGAGTAAACGCCAGGCGCTCCACGGAAATGACTTCTGTGCACTACTTTATCCCTGCCGGTAGAACTGTACATTCTGTAGAAAATGTTAAACCTCTACAGTCTATAACTGAACAACATGACTACTAACTTTCAAATCAGCTCAGTTGGTACAAGTTCACCAGTGAGGTCAATCTCTCATGCATTTTCACTGCGCCGTATGTGGAGAAAAAGTTCAAGACAAAACAAATCTGGCAGCGGGTGGCGGCGTCTGCGTGAGACGACAGTTTCAAAGGCTTGCGCCCTCTTGTCGCTCCAGCTGTCAGGTTTGCCCGCACTTCCCTACCTTCCTGCTCGCCTGTCACTGAAAATGAATTAGGCCTACTAGGCGCGTCAATCACTCCTCCGTCCAAAAAGACCTTCACCAAGGGGGCACGACTTGACGCTCACCTGTTCCCGTTCTCGCTTGCCTGCCAAGGAACGTTGCAGGCCTGATGACTTCACCACACACCAACGCTAGTGCAGATAGGCTGAGGGACAGCTGCACAGCGTGGTGATGATTCGTTTGTGTGGCACACTAAATAAAAGTAGAGGGAAGGGATGTCGGCAGGACGAAAGGGCATCCCGGCCTGATGACTTCATTGAACCGTACTAAAGATAGTGTAGTCAATTATTTTTTACCCATATAATTGAAATGGTTGTCCCCTTGGTTAAATAGCCTACATTAATGTTGTCAACATCAGCAGTATCCCCTAGTAGGCCCATCTTTTATCCACTGTAGAAATTCAAAAAGATACAGGCGCCAACATGTGAATAAGGGGAGCACTGGCACTTCTTTTTTTTCCACTTCAAGCACTGATTTCAGTGTGTTAAACCATGATTTTGGCCTGCAATACAGAATAAGGGAGTGTTCCGGGGCCCACACGATCCCTCCATAATTGCACAGAGAACGCCACGAGCAAGACCTGAATGGAGATTAGTCCCGTTTTTTCCGTCTTTGATGTAGGGATCTAGAGCCAAGCCAACATTTTTAAATGACTGTCACCTGCTGTGCTGCTGTATATCCCCCAGGGATGCTGTAATCATTGGCAGGTTCCTGCAAATCAGACAGACACTTGACTACCTCTCAATAACAGAACCATAGCTGCTAGGGGGAAGCAGCTCTTTTTATGTGTCTGTCTTTCTGTGTGGATCTCAATGAGGCCAGTGAGTGTCCAAGCGCGACAACGTAAAGATGCTTGATGTCATGGCACTGGCCAAAGTGTACCTATGGAGCATCCGACAGCGCAGCGTCGATGTCTTTCTGTGCCACAAGCAGAGATTCAGGGACAACGTGTGCATGT
>JAVQJV010013530.1:0-41646 GCA_036024995.1 Gadopsis bispinosus | reverse complement strand
TGGAATTGTTGGGTCTGTACATATAGAGTTGGCTTGGACTTGCTCTATATTAACAAGTGCTATGAGATAACTCTGTTATGATATAGCGCTATATAAATAAAATTGAATTGAATTGATCTTTTTGTTTGGCTACGTTGTCTTGTGTAGATGTGATCAATACTTGTGTGCCGCAGCTGTGTGGGTTGTGTTAACTACACTCCACATTTGTTGGGTCATTTGTGGTTTGCTGCTTAGGTGTAAATTAGCAACATTTGTGTTTAGTAGCTTGACTACAGTGTGACCACTTTGCATTGTGGTTGTTGCAGTCCACTTTAACCTGCATTTGTTGCATTAGATTCGAGTGGTTTTGCTTTATTTTTATTTAAAAAATCTTTTTTTATGCGACTGCACGCTGTGATTAGCAGAAATGTGTATTCTTTGTAAATATTCAGCTACAACCAAAATACAAACGATACGCGACGTGCTCGTCAAAACATTGCTCAACAAAAGCTCCATCAGGTACCTTCTTTTTCTTCAAATTCAAAATCATCTTTTAAAGCCTCAACTACATAAAAGAGTGGATTTAGTGCGACTTGAGTTCTAACCATGTGACTCGAGTCCTCCTCACTGATGTGAGAATCACGAAGACGTAAACATTTGTTGAGAACTGTTAATGCAAACTATCCAATATCCATGTCGACTTGATTCAACTCAGCCTTTTCCTCTGTCACACACACACCTACACACAGTCTTCTTGAGCCCTCTTGCTGTAACAAGAACCTCTGGCTGTCAGCACAGCGCTGTGAAAACAAATTAGTCCAATGATTAATGGAAGGGAACGAGAGCCAGCAGATCGTCCTGCTGCGAAGATGGGACACCCAGTGTAGACCAGCATGTGGCATACGCAGTCTCACAGTCTCACACACATACCCATTTTCATTACTAAACTTGTGAGGACACACGCTTGTTAATCTTCATCTTATGAAACCGACATAAGAGAGAAAGACAACACTTACTTTACACATTACAGGAATATATCAGATAACAGCAACAAGTGCCAATTTCAAAACAATGGTAAACATGGAGTGTGCCGGTATCACGAGCAGAGAAGAGTCATGGGGTCAGAAACTAACTCAGCAATGTCAGTTACAGCAACCCATACCGTTAGCCACCATAAGCTACCAGTCATACCAGTCCAAGTAAGACCGTAGCAACAAAACCCTGGATGTGTTACATTGAGCAGTAGTGCATAGGACCAAAACTCTAAATTGAAGACTAAGATAAGTTACAGTTTTAGCTATAAGGATAATAGCCTTCTGGTGGCCTTTGGTGGCTTTTCTAAAGGTTGGCCACTGCCAAAGACGGTGGAGTTTTTAAACGCATGAAAACAATCTTGATCACAGCAGAGTGCATTACAAAAATACATAAATCCGACAGTGCTGAACAGCTGACGGCCAGTCCCACAGCCTGTCCTGGTCTAGGAGTTTTCAGCTGTGTGCTAACTCCCACACAGTTGTATGTTTCCTCTGTACCTATGGCAACACATCACATTCTTTGATAAAGACCAGCTTTGGGTGGTGACCAAGTAAGGCTGCATGAGTATCAATCATGCAACCATTGGATTTTCACTGTGATCTTCGAATGGACCAAATTGAAAACCATGATTAGCACATTTATCTTCAGCCACCCACCACAATGAAGCACAGAGAAGTATAAGAGTCAGGAGTGAAGATCTTGTGGCGATGACCGTGGTATGGTTAATTCACAGTTTGAGCCTGTGAATAAAGCTAAATGACACATTATTTGACAGAGCTGTATTTCACAGGATCTTTTAAGGATAAATAATCCTTAAAGTTACTGACTAAACATGAGGTCAATGTTGGCCTTTTATTAAGTAAATAAAAGCTTATATCAGTGAGTTACATCATCCGCTTGATTCATTCTTCATTAGAAGGCAGTATTGTATCCCAGAGTTTCTCTGGCATTAAATAATACCATCACTAAAACAATTTCATGGTTTTCAGTAAAGCCTTCTGTGTCCAGTGTCCATGATGATCTAAATGCGGTTTCAGAGGCTTTGACACATTGGCATTCTGGGAGAAACATTGAGTACTGTTCACTGACGTTTGTAGCAAGAGAGACAAACTTGACATAGTTAATATCAGTGGAAAATACAGGCATGTCTTAAAAAAAAACAAATCCATATCCAGCAAACTATACTGTCTGTGTTCAGACTTAAATTCATACCCTAACAATATTCCTGCGAAAGGGGCAGCAATGTTTTTGGAGAGAATCAAATACCTCTTTGCCAATAACCACAGATTAGTCAAAGCTAAGGGGGGAAATGAGACTGATTGGAGAAAAGAGCTAATTAGATTAGAATTATTTTTCATTAACGTCATTAGCATGGTGGATTAAGAGGGGAAACTATACATAAGAATAATGTTTTCAACGTGCTCTCCGCTATGAGCTGGCAGCAATCGACACCAAAGTAAAGAGATATCCTTTTCAGAAAATTAGCCACTGGAAGCGATCATCACCAGAGCAAATATTGACTGCCAATTTGGATAAGTGATAGTGGGGAAAAAATAAATACATTGTGAACTTTTACACCATGTGCCGATACTCTCCATCCTCTTTATATGTTGAGCTAAGCCGGAATGACCAGCCGCAGTTTCCCCCTCAACATTTATTCTGGAGCGATACACCAATTATTTTTAATGGAGCTGAAAAACAGAATGGCGCGAGGAGCTAGTGAGCAGCGGAAGGCATAAATTGCCTGCGGGTGGGACGCAACAGCGCAGTGATGACCTCACACATGAAGCTGTGGCCTTCTTCTTCCCCTTCAGTGTCTGAGAGTGTTATGTTTAGGCAAAAGTGAACCCAGGGAGCAGAAGGCGAAACTCAGGCAGTTCAAAAGGTCACGGAGGATTATTTCAGCAATGGTGGTGGTTTGGAAGGAGATAACTGAGGAGCTGGAAAAGAGTCGAAGGTGATGAGCCAGGAAAATCCAGGTGGTTGTGGTAGCCAGGGCAGGCAGGTAACCGGATGGTGGTGAGATCTGTAGCACAGGAAAACAGAGATCAGTGATCCAACAAAACACTAGAAGTCAAACTAGAGAACTGAGCGGCCCATACGAAGTTTACCGCAGGTGAACGGACTATCTGGTGAAGACTGGAGAGTTGAATCGGGTATCACAGAGACAGACAGGGGACAACAGGAACACAGGGAGGAAGGGCAACCAGGAGAACATAAGGGAAGGAGATGGGACGCAGCCCTAATCCTAACAGAGAGTGATGGGAGACGGGATATGAGGCGGGCCGACGGGGCCTGGATCTGTATGTGCCGACGCCGCATGAGCACTGTGACTGACCCGTCTACTACAGACTGACAGGCGAGGGAGCTGCAGATGTCCCACCTTTCAAGCGGCGGCTCGCTAACACGGTGGACGGTGACGTATGGAAGAAGGGATGGATGAGTGGAAGAGAGAAAGGGAGGCACTGTGAAAGGGAAGTGAAACAAAAAACCGGGATATGAAGAGGAACAGTGGAGGAGAAAAGGCAGAAATATGAAGGAGATTCTTGCTAGAAAACGACAAAAGGAAATAGGAGTAAGGAGGGGAGCGAAGTGAGGGATGTAGGGCCTCAGTCCCTCTGGTAGCTAGAGTGGATGTAACCTAACCAGCAAGAGCAGTTAATGACATTTTATATAACTATTAAGCAATTATTGAATACACAAAGCCTTTTTATAGCATCCGAGCACCGTGTACGTTGGAGACTTGCGGAACAGCAAGCGGAGGGGAGCAGAGGGATTAAAAAATAGTAATAATAAAATCATTCAAACTTCTGGGCCAAAACCTACATTTTCATGGCAAACGTAGTCGGGCTTGTGCATAATCCACAGCGCACCTCGGGTTTCATATGCGACTGGGGTTCACGCCACTGTGGCCTCGGCTACTCTCTTTAACGGCGCTCTCTGCGTGGCGAGGGGGCGCGCAAGAGGTGTCAGAAGTGGCCACCTGTCGGTGCCCGTTTTTGGGGATGAAGTAATTCCAGATCCGACTACACTATCAGCCCTATGATGGCCAGAGCAGACAGATGTGGGGCATCTGGAACAAAAATGAGCACTGGGGAGCTGACATCATGAACGTTGTCACATTTCAAGTGTTTGAATACATATGTTGAACTGGGGGCGATAAATTGCCTTGAACTGACTCATTAAACTGTTTTTTAATGAGTTGATGTGATTGGTCAGCATTGACGCTCCGACTCCACCTACTGATACTGCCTTCCTCTCACTAATATTGTAGTCAGTCCGCTTCAGTCTCTTCCAATTAGCACAGGGTTTGGTCACTAAAATCGCAAAGACTGACATTCCCACAGGCTTGTGGTGGATGTGCACAAGTATTAGGGGCCTCAGTTTCACATTTCTTGGAGAAATAAATGAAGTGTAAGATTGTACGAAAGCTGAGCGATTAGGAAAAGAATCAGAAGGAAGCAACTAAAGTAAAAAACAAAAAAATGCTTTCTCAGCTCGGCAGTGTACACGCACAACCATTTCATAATGCCGTAATGGACTTGTGGACATTCTTTACTATGATCATGGTTACTTCAGCGCTGTCAGTGTCATGACCAAACCACATCAGAGCTGTTCACATAATCACAGCCTCTCGCTATTATCGTAACGTTAAACTACACCTTCAGAACTCTGTGTCTAATCCCAGCTCCAAACCTAACTGCAACTGTAAATCATTTTATTTCGATAAATATGGACTATTTGCTCTTGGATCGCTTCTAAATGTTTATATGTTCCTGAATTAGTAAGCGAGTGTTGCAACGCTATTAATCACCAGTTTGTCTTGCCAGCGGAACGAAGTTGTCAGTAAGAATCTGGGAGAGGGCCGGGACTCTGCAGATCTCAGTTATACAGTATTTACTCTCTCCACAGTAGCACCATGGGACCTGCTGTGAAAGCAACCTCTGTCTAATCAGGAGAGAATATTCTGGATCGCTTAGCTTTAATGTTTCATCTGCCAGCAGTCCGGTGAAAGGGATGATTTGGTCAGAGGAATCCCCTGATGACTCACGATGCTCCTACTTCTGCACTCATTAATGAGGAATTTTAAATTTCAATAATTGCAGCCATTTGCTTATGAGTCAAGCATAAAAGTTCAGATTCAAGTTCGTGTCGGTGTTCTTTTAATGGTAACCTCAATGTACTGCACACTGTAGTTAAGCCTGTTAATAACCATATGAAACACAGCGGGGTGTAGGTGCGTGTAAAACAGCAAGGGATCATTTTTCCTGTAAGCTAAACTTTATATAGTGTCAGCCTTGTATATTATTTCTAAATGACTGCATATTTCATGCTTTTCTGAGCAGGCTTTACAGCTTATTACTGATTGCAGCGTTTTAAATACTCTCCAAATATGAACGTGTACTCTCCAGGTCACGTATATTATCCTGATTGCCCGGCACGTTCCACTAAAATACGTGCAATGTGATCTCTAGATTTGTGTTTAATAAGCATCGCTTATGTCAAAGTCAAACGTTCCACATTCATCAGGCAAAAATAATTCAAGTCACTTTTTTCGTTCTTTACAGAAAAGAAATCAGTTATTCTGTGGAACAAGGTGCACCATACATGTAAAAGGAAAAAGAAGAGAGAAAGAAACCAGGGTCTAGGCATCTAAAAATAACTGCAAAACCAAATCATAATGTTTTCTCAGGGCACTGTACCTGCATGTGCGCGTGGCTGCCTGACACACATGAAAATAGACAAAGATGATTTTTAGAAGTATTTTCTTAAAACCTCACTCCATTTCCCGTGAAAATATTGTATCGACTACAGGGAGGTGTGTAAACAAAGTAGGAGTGAGGAGCAGGAGGTCAGACTGGGGGATGTAAGGTACCTTGCAGAATTAGAAAACGCTGTATGACATTTTAGTTCATTAAATTTGCTGTATTTCATACATATTTCTGTTAATTGGTACTTTAAAGCCTTAATCCTTAATATTTCAGTCCTGGTTGATTTGGCCAACACTTGTGCGATGCTGCAGCAAACACTATGCAAGCAGCTACTTTATCGGAAATACAACATGTGAGCGCAAGTTTTGCGTCTGTTGTTTTAATTAAAGGAGTTAGTCAATAATCAGCCATCTTGCCATCAGCAATCATGATCAGAGTTCATGCTGTGAGTAGACACAAGAGCAGGTCACACCAAAAAGAGTTTGCTCCCTGGCTGATGTCACAACCCGCGGTGGGGGAAGGAGTTGAAGGACCCAAGCGCAGACAGCCAGACAGTAACATGGGTTTAAATATCAGCAGAAATGAAACAGGAACCCAGAGCGTACACAGACTAGACCATAAACACTTGATAACAATGACTCCAGGAAACTCAGACTATGACTGAACACTGCACACACTTAAATACACAGGACACTAACGAGGGGATGAACCACAGGTGAACACAAGGGAGCAGGTGAAACCATTTACACAATCAAGGAGACACGAGGGAGGCAGAGACACAGACACTCAATTCCACAGTACCACAAGACAGACACGGAGAACTAAAGCCATAACCCACACGACCGGGAAACACACATGAAGCACTGACACACAGACAGGGGACGACCCAGGAGAACCCAACACCTGTAACACACCACAGGCGTCCTGACAAGGGGCGTGACAGCTGAGGAGTTGGAGGTGTGCAGCCTGGTGTCTACAGCTCCCTGCTGCCCCTTCTTGTTCCACTGCTCCCTGCAATATATAAAACCAATCCGTTTTTATCCCATTCATCAAATATTTAACGCCAACATGTGTTAATAAACTATTAATAAATAACCGTTATAACACATTGTTTGTGTGCATCGTTAAACATGATTACAGCTATGTTAGACTGTCATATCAGTCATTCGTTAACTGTTTATACAGCAGTTAAAGATGCTTCATAGGAATCCTAACAATTTTAAGTGTTTATATACTGTTTATAAGTGCTAGCTAGGGGCCGTTAAAGTTACATTATCTAAGAACAGAGATCCAAATTACATCTAATCAAAATGTATTGCTACAAGAATGTTGGTTTTCTTTAACCTCAAAATGTTTTTTAATATCCTATATCATGCAAAGCTGGTATTTGCACATACTACAAAGTACATAATTTAACCCTTGCAAAGGCCACACAGCAGACCCAAGCTATCAGCCACGTTCATGAATCAGCACGTACCTGGCGGGCAGCGCTGCCATTCGTCCTGACAGCTCAGCCGGACAGGACTGATGGAGTGCTGACAGTGAGGATGGATGGGCACGGAGGGAAGGAAGGAAAGATCGATGGTAGGTGCAGAGGCTGGCACTGCCAAACAGGTGGAGGAGAGGAGGTGGGAGAAGGGTGTGTAAACTGGCAGCAGACGGACAGATGGAAAGTGCGAGGTTGGGTTTGCGCAAGGTGTGTACGGTCAGTAAAGGAGAGTATAATGGGGTGTAGGCTGATGGTAATGGTCGTCCTGCGCGCCACAGGCCTCCCCTGCTCCAATGATAACTTGCGGTTTTAGAAGTGTTCCTCAGAGCCACAAAGAGGCCTAAGAAATGGCCGGCACTTGGCAAGCGGTGGACTCTTCCATCACAAACAGGGACCTGGGACCCTCACTCTCGAAGAAGGAAATGTCTCTAAACCATATACCACCCAGTTTACTCTGGCACCGTGCTGGAACCCAAGAATTTTACATGCATAGCTTGAACATTGGCTTTTGGAAACGGAGCAGATGATGGACGAGGCCAGAAAGGTACCTGCTGGTATAAGGAACACCGGGCTTGTAAAGGGCGCACATTACCCTGCGTTTGTGACTTGTTATACCAATTAAAGACTTTGGGGATCAAAATAGGGAGTTTAGTTGCACGTTTATTCTAAATCGGCCACTCTTTAGGTCAGTTTTGATCCCAGCGAGGCCGTAACGTGCATCTCTGGTTTATACTTGAGACGGTCCAGAACACGACGTGAAAACCACAGATCACAAATACCACTGTAAGAAGACAAAACGGGCCCTGTTACGGTCCAGTATAAGCCGGTCACGACTGTGGAGGAAGGTAATACAGCCTATGTTCTTCTGGGACCTGCTTATAACGGCATATAGATGGTGTTTTTGGAATCTATAATAAATGAATGTGGGCCTGTGCTCCCACGTCCATAATTCACATATTTTCATTTTTTTGCTCAAAATAAGACACAGACTATGATTTCTCTTTTTCTTATGCGTGTTTTTTATTTGTCAAAAAACAAAGTGTCACCATGCAAATGTTGGGACGTGTCCCCTCTGCGACATATTTGGGAAATTCGGCAAGCTAACTCTTTTTCCACTATTTATTGATCCACTAATTCTTCTTTCATGAAATTGTAATTCTGTTTCATCTTTCCTGTATTTACTGTAAAATCACTCAACTCATATTCCGAAACTAATTCAAAGATCTCCTTTTTGCTGCGATCCTACTGTACTTGATCTAAATAAAAAGGTTCTGGAAAGGTCAAGTTCGGGTCCTCCCTTTGCCGAAGTCAATATGTAAAAATGATCTTCTTCTAACACCTTCAGCTTCCTGTCTCCAGTATCATTTTCCCTAATCCCTCCATCTTCTCCTCCTCCTCCTCCTCCTCCCCTGTCTCCTCCCTCCCCCGCCTTCGCCTCCTCCATTCTCTGACCTAATCCATCCTTAAGTGTTTACAGACCACTCGATTTCTCAAAGGGGGTCAGCTGGTCTTTCTCAAACAAACCCATCTAAAACAGATGAGTGGCAGTGGTAGCACTAGAGTTTAGAGGAGCGTGCATGTTTAGTGTAGGGTTGGTAGATTAAAACCTGTGTTTGAGTTGAGAGGATAAGCATTTCAAACTTTTTTATGCTTTGAAAGATCGTAACTACTGCCTTGGAGCAGTGAAGTGTATTGACTCTGACCCACTTCGTAAAAGGGAATATAAATATATCTGCACTCATAGGTAGAAGAATGCAAGATGTCGATTAATAGCATTTGAAATAAAAAGACTGCATCAGAGTTAGGAGTAAGGTGGCTTCCATCTTGAAGTCTACTTGCAAGACAGCCCCTTACCAAAATAGGTTTGCATTTTTCTTTGATTGTTTAAACAAAAATTGTAACGTGACACAAGGGGTCAAAGGTCAAGCAACAGGTTGGGGAGTGGATTAATAGCAGGGAGGAGTGCGAGGTTGGGGGATCGCACAAGCAAACAAGGAACAAAAGGTGAGAAAGGTCGTGTGAGGGAGAGTCAAAAAGGGAAGGGGTAGGGGTAGTTAGAAAACGAGACGTGTGTGTGAGGGAGTGTGTGTGTCCAGCTTGTGGAAGCAATGTATGTTTTTCTGTCTGATCCGCGGATAAATGCCGGGACAGCGAGAAGGGAGGAAGCAGGGCTGTCGGTGGGATGGGACGGGATCAAAAGGACACGTGTGGAATCTCGGGGTCAAGGCTAAGATTTAAGGTCTTTACCCTTGAACGTAGATCATAGGAATGGCTTTCAATCTGTTCGGGGCTCCCTCTGTGTCTGTGTGTGCACGACAGAGAGCAAGGGAGAGACACAGATATGGAAGTATTGTGGGACGCAAAGTCAAGTCCTACCCGGATTTCTCATGCCTTGCATAGGTACACAATCTCTGCTTGATGTCCTCTCATTTGAACCGAAACCTCCGACACACACGTGCACCAACGGGCAAGCAGAGACACACATGAGTTCATGTGAAACACACACATTTTCTCTTCAGCCCCACAGCGCCACACAAGATCCCACACACCAAACGCACTCACTCATTCCGCTCTCAGACAGGACGGCTTCAAATTCTTCACATTACGGCAAAGTTGACAAACGTAAACATGTAAAACAAAGCCCAGAGCTCCATCTCTCTCTGCGTTTGTTTTCAGAGGACAAGAATTACTCAGACATGCGAGAGCCATGTTTGAGAAGACCTACGTTCAATCATCCTGCCAACTGACCCTCTGCTGCATCTACAATATCTCTCTTTTACTGGTGTGTCAGATAAGACCATCATCGCGGTCTCTCCTTCTTTCTCTTCACCTCTCCATCCTTTCATCTTATCGTCCCGATGCTCTGCTTAACATAGTCTGCTGCTGGTGTCCTCCCAGACATCCATGCACTACCGACCCCCTAAACTCTGTTTCCAGGTTAACTCCTGCCTGCCAGGCGCAGGAGTGTAATTTATGAGCTGTAATTATGGAGGTGTCAAAGAAGCAGAAACAGTCCCGCTGCATAAATGTGGGACGTGCTGCGTCTGGTGACTTCCTGTTTCTTGCCCTATTGACCCTGTTGGTTAACCAATATCTTTATACTTAAACTGTAACAGCGTGACAGCACACCAACAAGCATCAGAAATAAGGTCCTCCAGATAGACCTTCCAAAGTGCTTGATAACACAAAAAGTAAAATAATTAGTGGGTAATTTAAATCCTTGGTTGACCAAATGAATCTTTTACTGACCAGATTATTTTTCTCTCTGTTCACATGACTTGAATCTGTGGACATTACTAAATCCATAATGAAATCAAAGGTTGTCTATATTAATGGGACGTGATATGAAACAAGTATTCTAGAAAGTCATATGTCTGGATACAGAGTAATATCTTTAACAAAGTGCTGCCTACTTATTGGCCAAAAATGCACATTTGTGGTATCAAGAGGAACTTTGGATAAAAGTATCATCCCATTACAAATGCATATGATGTTTGTATCTCTTGAAAATGGACCCCTGTCTCTCTCTGAACTTGCTTTCTCAGGCGGTCGGTGAACGCAGCCCAGTGAGCCAGAGCGAAGAATCCTCCCAGGGGTCATTGTCGTCCTGGAGATCAGGATCACAGACTCGGAGGTCTCCCGTTGGACCAGTGGCCACTGATACAGGGTCTTGCAGAAGGAGGACACTGGAGAGGAACATCAAACAGTGGTGGACTGGTCAGGTTGGTCAATACGAGAGACATCGTTTGAGTGCTGAATTAGAAAATGTGAAGTATCCTCTTGGTATTCTTTAGACCCATCAGTACCTGAAGTGGTCTACAGCTTGGAGTTAAGCTCAAATGAACTGTATGCATCTGTGTAGCCGCATCTTCGTGTTGGCCCAAAATGTAAGACTTTACACACATTTTTTTGGTACTAAAAACTCTTGAGATTCAGTGCTCTATTATACCTGCCTAGTTGTGACAGAAACGGCGTGATGTTCTTTGAGACAAGAAAAGATAGTAAATGGGGTCTTGTACAGCGTTGTTCTGGCTACCTGTCATGACCGACAGCAACGGTTGTCTGGTCCAATCCTTCACATGGATCATCACTTCGGTTATACTGTTTTTCTTTCTGTCTGTGGTGAGACGACACGCTGCGCGGGGGAGGCCAGAGCTTCATCACTGTTTACCTTCTCCATGCTTGGACTACACTAAAGCCGTGTGTGGGCCAGACCCCCGCTGAGACTGGTCGTGGAACTACTGTCAGCAGTGTGAACAACATCAATATCACCTCCCGCTGTACGGACAGGTTCCGCACCATTATCTGGGTGACTTGCTAACCAGAATTCCTCATTCATGAGCCGCAAAAAGCCTGTAACGCTTGCCGATGGGTAGATACTTTTATCGTCAGCACCGTGAGTGTACACAGATGTAACCGATGCAGTTGTCACACTTTGTGCTGCTACGTTTGCTGAAATGCAGCTGCACTCTCACTGCATCGCTGCAAGTGACAAAATCTTGTTCAGATCTCTTTTGGGATGCAATCTTCATTTTTGCTTCGCAAGGCTTTGATGTGGCTTCCTGTCGTTGCTACGCCATTTCTAATTCACTGGTTGTTTTCTGACTTAACATTTTTCCTGTTCAAACACGGTGCGTCATTTGATCCCTGATCACTCACAATGAATGCAAACGCTGACCGGTCATTAGGAGAAGGCTTTGGGTTTGTCATATACATACATGCCCAATCAACCTTGAGATGATACAGATGCAAAATGAATGTAAATGACTTACGATTCATTAGATTTTTTCGTACTGAAATCAGTTAATCATGGAATTTAACTAGTACTCTGATATCATGCAACAGTACTCGTACATACGTGATTAATTAAGGCATATAAATATAAAGCTTCAACTTGGGCCAAAGTTGTACATTTTTCTATCTGTACAATTTTAATTTATATACATTACCAAAATCTATTTAAAAACGAACAAAACTTTCTTTTTTGTTACTCAAACTCTGCAACCTTGATGATTATAGTGCTGAACATAGCAACATTTCATTTTTTTTGTTAACGTTCAGTTTCAAAGACGAGTCCTCATCCTGACCTTCTGACACAGAACACATACAGGATACCAAGAACAACTCATTACAAGTTCCTTGAATAAACCATCCCCGTTTCAATAAACTTGTACACTGTAACCCGGGCCAGCTTCAGGCCTCGGATGGTGGTCTCGCTCATTGACTCCATATTTGCTAATGACTCTGGATCTGGATTGCCATTATGAAACACAGATAAATGTTTACTGTCAAGAGATGACATCACAAGGTTTAAGCTCTGTACAAATATACAGGTGCTCCACCACCCCTCTGCTCTCTCCACTTCCTCAGGTCCACATTGGTTCGATAAAAACAACTTTAAACTCCAGGGTACCGTGTTCACATTTTCTCTGTTTCATTTATTTTGTTGGCCGCTGAAAACATAAACTTTTACTAAGCTGTGTGTTATTAGAACGTAAGCTTTTTTCCATGGAGGAGGTCGGTGTTGGAGGCTGTGTATGACTGTATTTCTTGACCTGAGTTTTCTTTCTTTGTCCTGTTACTGATTAAGACCCTGTATCCAGACAGTTGTTTTTAAAGGCATTACATGAAACCTTCAAACATCAATTAAACGTTTGCATGTTAATCTGGACACAAAATGTATCATGACTGCAAATATAAACACAAATGATGCTGAGAGGACTGGCAACCTCCGAGGCAAAGATATTGCTGCTGTCCACGCACAGCAATGCAGTAGAGGAGGTCAACACTCACTGCAGCACATCCCATAACACAACAATAGTTGTTTTTGCATTTCTGTCTCTGAACAAATGAAACAGAAATGTGAATTTTAGAAAGAGTGAACTTTAGAAGTGAAGGTTTTCCACTCTTATCACATGAATATTTCAAGGAATGGTCAGGCCAATACTTAAGTTTTTTTGATTTAGGTTTTAGTTTTGTCTTGCAGTACACTGATTACCTAATGTAGCCTGCAACATAAAAAGGAACTCCCTGCAGTGCCACTGTAGGCTGAAAGCAGGACAAACTCACAACTTCTAAAATGGCTACTACTGTGTACATAATCTTTTCTGCTGAGGTTTCATTTTCCTCTGAATCTCATTGCTGTCACACCCGCTTCTCAAACAAACCTGACGTGCTCCCTCGTTAGACATTCAGCAGCCGCACAGTAACCTGAACCCTGTGCACACACACACACACACACACACACACACACACACACACTCCGAGTGACCCACTGCCACCACACCGCTATCACAACCTGTCTACATCTGGTACCATAGTTTTCCTGTATGCATAGTATGTCTATGTGCAGACAAAGCCCCGTGCACACATGCACCCCAGCTGAAGCAGACATTCAGTACCAGCCCGGAATCAAATATCCCCCCCCCCCCCCATTGGAAACACATGTGGAAGTCTGACAAAAGCCGGCATGTTCCCTGTGCCATGTATGTCAGCAGTCAGTCAGTCTCCATGCTGTCCGAGCAGCGAGCTTTAAAATGCGTGAATACGGCCTGTCTGCTAGGAGGAGCCTGGTGGGGTGTTTTCTATGATATCTAACATTGCTAAATGTGTGCAATGTGCATGTGTGTGGATGATTGTATTAACCATGATCATTAATGGTTTTTATGGTTTGACATGAGCCATAATAACAGGTAGAAGAGTCACTTTTGACTGCATCTGCATACTTGCTGAAGTGCTATGGAATTTCATGCTACAGCCTGTTAGCTTGTTCAATTGTGCGAATTTGCAGGTCAAAATTCACAAAAATCTATGAATTTGATTGAACCCGATGCTACAAATTCACCCAGATTTGCTTCGCCCACGTGAGCAAATCCACTGTTTGCAACAACTCCACTAAAGTTGATAAGTTTTGCTGTGAAATGTTTTCATTTTTAAATGCTGGTTTGACCTGGACTTAAGAGGAACCGGTTGGAAAATTGTGTCTTTGCTGCATTTTCTGATCTCAAAGCCCTGAGCGCAGCAGGACCAACTCAGTTAGTTTAATAATGAAAGCTGGTGATCTGTTAAAAAAAATAAATAACTGACTGTTCTTTTAGTCACACTTTTCATATTTTGAGCAGCTACAACAACATAAATGTGTATTTATTCACACAATAATTGCCGTTCGTGCAAAAATGTTGCTGGGCACACGTGGAAATGAAATGTTTTCTGTAACTGAAGTGTGGCCCATTTAAGATGTTGGCTCAACTTGCACCAGAATATGCTGGTTATAGGTACCAGGCAGGTTTGTTATATTTGAATAAAATTGACATAATTTGTTAGTTTTAGACCAAGTAATCCAAAATCATTTTGCTGAGTGTACAGCGATGACAAAGTTCCTGCAGGGAAAGCAGAGGCAAGCGGCTGCTAGGAGCTTTCATTTCTACCTCGAAACCTTGCACCTTCCCAAACTGCCAAATTTCCGCTCTGGTTGCAGCAGGCTGGCACTCCTGTTGGCCTTTGAGAGATTGTGGTTGAGCTTTACTCAGCTGCACGGACGGCTTGTCGTTAGCTGCAGAGGCCCAAGCGCACCTAACCTAAGCTGTCTCCATTCTCTGTTGCTGACTGTCTACTGATTTGAATGACTGAATAATTTGCAAACCGCTCCTGACATTCAGTTCTCTCAAGCGGCTACTAATCAGCAGTCCTTCGGGCAGAGGAAGTAATCAGGTGGGGCGAGCAGCGTTTGAAAACCTGCGCGTCGTGACAATCTGTTTTGGCGCTTTGTCAAAACCCTTCCTTTGTCACCGCCACAACTTTGAGCGCTAATAGGTGGTGAAAAGCCTGGTTGGAGGCCCAGATGAAGCAGATTATTTTATGAAGACTGAAGGACAGGCAGGAGGGGCATCCAAGCATTAGCATGTGTGCTAGCCAGAGTCAGTCCCAGGAGGGAAACCTAAGTCTGGCCACGGCGTCCCGACGGACATCCTCTGCCGAGGTTAGCATATCCCCGTTTCGGCTGAGTTGCTGAAAGTCGCATGTGTGTGTCTGTGTATTTGTGCATTGGGGGTTATATGGTCCGTGTGAGTGTTTGGCCGCTGAGAGATTTGTTATTTGGAGCGGTGAATTTTAATGACGTTTGTCAACTCTAATACGCAGAGCTGCCCGGCTGCGGACGAGACTGAAGTTTTCTCAGCTTGCTTTGTGTTTATTTAAAGGAAGTGCTGGTTTTCAGGGCGACTGCTGCAACTTATTTCTGGGATAAACGCGTGTTATTTATAGACAAAGACAGAGATAGAAGCATGTACACATTCACGGCGTCATAGTCACCTTGAGGATTATGTGTTTTCCAGGCACTGCAGAAGAACACCAGTAAGCTGCCATCGCTTGTCGTCAGATGGCCTCTGGTTACAAACTGCTTTCATCATCACTTGCTGTCAGAAAGTTTCATAACCTGACTACAGGGACATTTATCATGTCTGTTTGTTCCATTTATGTCTCAGTAGCTCAACAACAGACTAGTTTTTTTAATCAATTAAGAAGTGATTATGGCTTTTAAAGCATATCAATTTACATGTGGAGGTATATTCTAAGTGCAAAGATTATAATAAATACAATATTATCACTTCATTCAAGGACCGATCCTTGTTTTGTTTTTGAAGATAGTCATTAGAGCTAAATTACAAATGTACATGCAATCAAAATAAAATATACATTTTCTTTTTGCTGCTGATCATAATGGCTATTTTACAGCTGAATATCGATGAAGAATAAAACATGTAATAGCATCTGAAAATACAGTTTTACACAGCTAGATTTAGTTGGTGTCCAGTGTTTGTCCCTGTGATAAATTCACTATGTGTCATGAAGTTTGGACCACAGACTCTACCTTTTTAAATGTCCAGGTTTACAGCAGTATGAGCATCTGTCAGCTTCCTCAAACGACCACTGCACTGATTTTAGCATTGCAATCCCCATGATGGACAGTTTTAAAAAGGCTCAAACATAAAAAGAACTAACAAAACTTTACAGCTCTTCCACAGATGAATACGACTTTCTTAACAAGGTGCACGGTGCCTCTTAAAGCATGGTTTGTGTTTAAATCAGGCCCTTTTCCCATAAAAAAACTAAAAACTAAAAACTTTAGCATTAGCAAAGGCTGCATGTGAACCTGCAATCTCCTGTTCCAGTGTCAGTGGGTACCAGGAGGCGCGTGTGCCACAGATTACCCTCCGCTGCGTAAGGCTGGCTGCACACCCCTGAAACCCAACAGGCTGTGAAACGTTGCCCCGTCAGAAACTCCCGAGTCCCATAATTCAGCAGGACGGGTTGACAGGACCAACTTCTTCTCTTCCTTCTCACCGTCCAAACTCGTCAGCTGCTTCCATCCATCCTCAGCTGAGAGAGACGCGGTGTGTTCACAGCTCATCATCATCATCATTGTCGCGCAAGGACACGGCCAAGTGGCTTCTTTGCTGTGTGTGTGTGTGTGTGTTTCTCTCTCTGTGATCAGATATAATGTGTTTATGAAGCACTGCAGTGTGCCAGCTCTGATGTTTCTTTGTGCCTGTCAGCTGGTTAGCGCACATAACTGCTCCCTAATTCTCCCATCAGTGGCTGGGTAATATCTGATTAACGGGTAATGAGCCACATCCCATTCACCAAAGTCCCGCCCATAACTCTGTCTCACTGCATTATTCTCTGTCTTTTCTTTATTTTCTCTTTCTTTTTTAAACTTAATCGCCCTGTTTCTGTTTCTTTCCAGCATGGGGAAAGATTATGAGAAATATACTCTGGTATTTATTCAAAATATTGATAATAGTCAAAAACAGTCTGCTTTTTTGCTGACTATGAGTCAAAAAGCATGATTCAGCATTGTAAAGAATACAGATTTAGTGCCCAGTTAAGGCATTGTCTGATTCAGAAACTTAATTTTTGCAGAAGCGCAACTTCTGAAATATGTGTGACATTTTGCAACAGTTTCATCTGAGCTGTTCCAGGCGGATTCTCACACAGTTTTCGTTATAAATGTTGGGGAAAATGAGAAGCAAAGAGGGCATAACGCGGCGACTCTCGGATCGTTTAATACCCCGTCTGATGGGTTTATAAGCTTCAGCGGCAGACCAAACAGCAATTTCTGCCGCAATGATTGCTCAATTTATGAGCCAGTGCTCAGATATGAGAAGCATTGTGCTTGATATTTGTGCCAAAACAACTAAACTAATCAGATTTTAAGGAGCAAATGCAATACTTTTCGTTCATAATGATTTATTTAAAAAGAGATCGGGTGATATTGTGTGATGGTTGAAAAAAAATGACATCTGCAAAGGCTCTTGCAATAGCTGAAAGCCCCTTCCAAAGAAAAGAGTTTACTAACTGCGTTTTCAGTATAGACGTATTTAGTGTTCGTACATCGCTATGTGCAGCGTACATGGAGGAGTGTATGTTTGCATGCACGTACCGTAGTTACGCCTGAATGCATACTTGCACTTCCCCATAATGTACATTGTGCATTTAAAAATACACAGCTGGATCTGCACTCCTAGTGCCAGGGCAACAGTACCTCCCTTTGTGCTGCACTAAGGCCATAAGATAATAGTATCATGGAAGAAGCTTGGGGTTCGGGACCTCTTGGAAGAGTCCTCCGAGTTTATTAAAGCCACTGGCACAGTAAAACTGACTGTAAATGGCTGTCTCTGGGCATCGGGCACTGAGTTGATCTTGGCTGTTTTCTGCTGTTGTGGGCAAACAGGGGAGGATGTATAATGAGGAGGAGGTCCGCAGAAATGAGCGATGCCCTGAGAACCGTACACAGAAAGCTTGTGTGAAGGGATTTAGCTTGAATTTACACATATGAGGAGGCAGTGTCATATTTTCATTTAATGTGCAGTGCACCTGTCCAGCTGTCGGAGTCTCATCCTCACTGACTCCAGTTCACCTGCTTTAATAAATGTAATTTGCAGCAAAGAAACCAACATTAAACCTTCTGTTTTGAGTGTTCATTGTATGACATATGCATCCATGTGCCTGCAGGCATTTGGAGGCAAGCAGCAATATAAAGCCAGGTGGGAAATAGATTGTAAGTTATGACAACACTAGTTCAAGCTTTTTTCTCTCTATTCATTTCAGTTGTGCGTTGCCACGGGTAGTAAGCCATGGGTCAAACACATGTCTTCGAGTCATAATCAGGTGCCCATATGGTCATTGAAATGGTGTTTGCTTGCTGTAATCATTCCTCTAGTTCATACTGGCCATTAAAAGATCCCTTCCCAATGTGCTTCCAAAGTAAGTGATGGTAGCCAACATCCAATGCTAAAATGCATTCTGAAGTTAACATTCAGCAAATCAATGGTCTTTTTTTATTGAAATTCTTTCCACAGGACACCTTAAGTTGTAAGTTTGCTGATAAACAAGCCCTTGTTTGCTCTCCACGTGGAGGACTAATGCGTCCTTTCAGCTCAAAAAATATTTAAGATTTTTAATTTTGTGGAACATCGGAGGTGTGATTGGAGTCTGGGGCTGAACGGTGTGAGCGGCTACACTGAAATATCACCTGACATCCCCCAGCCCTCTTTTAGCTTCTTCACCTATTGGCTGTCTTGTGTTTCCTTTGGTCGAGTTACAGGACTTTTGGATTTAAATGTCGTTTTTGTTTTTAATAGCAACCACCATAGTGACCACAGCAGAAGCTCATCCATCAAGACATTAAAAAGTTCTCCTTTGTCTGAGCCAGGCTTCGAGAGCGCTGAATGCTGCGACAGGATGTCTGGCTCTCGTCACGCGTACGGCGACGGAGCCGTTTCAGAGCCTTCTGAAAACACCACCAACCTGCTCCAGCCGGCGGAAAGTGAGCAGCCCTTCTTACAGCAAGTGCGCAAGATAATATATTTTATTTTATGTGTTTTGGAAAGAGAGGACGTTAGTGTGACTCCGTATATTCAACATAAGCCCATTTAAAGCTAATTGAATACAAATACAGGGTCAGGGTATAAAATAAGAAAAGTGGGCAAAGGGACATATCAGGTATTAATGTTAACTGGTATAATTCTCCTACCAGTAGGTGAAATATTCTATGTCCAGACTATTATAAGGAGTGAGGCCCCCTAACATATTTTTCTTGGATAGGGCCCACACACAACATACACACCACATACGCACACAGACACATCCTCCGTGGAAGCTCGGCGTGCTTGGAGAGGCAAGGCGGACATTTCGGGGCACGGGGCTACATTATACTATAGTAGCGGCTTTTATGAGACAGACAACACGCCTGGCTCCAGTGGGAAAACCTCATGATGGACAGGCACTTTACCTGAGCCAAGAGCAGGGGGGCTAGGAGGAGGGAAAATGAAATAAAATCAATACTCGAACATAACTTTTTAAATAAACATTTGCACTCTACGGACATTGTTGGCAGTGGGAGCCGGTAACCTGTCCCTATTGGTGGAACTCAACACCAGACCGTTCGTGGAGCACTGGCTCCCATCGAGGTGATGGCTACTGGCAAGATGTGACGTGAATAGCCGGCTATGTTCTGTTTGTCCAAGGTGAGAGAGAGAGAGAGAGAGCGAGGGGCAAAAAGAAGGAGACGGGGCTCAAATCCCGAAGTAAGGCCGCTCTTTCCCCGAGCAAAGGGTTTTCACGGCTTGTTGATCATGCTAAAAGCTGCCACAACCTCTGCAGGACTGACGCCTGCTCGCTTCAAGCCACGATTCTCCACCAAGAGGAAAGAAATGAGATTAAGCTGTTTCAACTGCAGCAGGCCTGCACCTCCCCTCAACTGCAGGTGTGATTCAACTGCAGCTTTTCGTTTCGTAGCGCGACGACAGCGGTGGATTTAACGGCAGAGACACAGAATTTGGGTGTTAGGCCAACATGTCATCAACTGACGGGGTAAACAGAATTAAAACTGCTGTTTCCTGGCGTGGTTTTCAAACGCCAAGTCACACAGAGGGGGACGTTTTGCTTGGAGATTTCATTTAAGAAATTCAAACAGCAGATGTATGCCAGGCATGGCTGAGTCCAAATTGCTATGTATTTAAAGAAATCCTACCAAAGTCATTATTATTCATCATCTGGTTAGGATGCGATATAAAACAGCTGCCATTCTACACAAATTAAAGAGAAATCAATCGTAGATTCCCAGTTTCTTTACTCATAACAGCCTCAACACAATAAATGCATGAAATGCTCAAAAAGATCAATTTTAAAGAAGATTGTTTTGCTTTTCCATGCACCTTGCAAGTGGGTGAAGTTGTGCCAGAACCTCCACTCGACCTAATAACACAAAGTGATATTCTATATTTTTCTTAATTAATTCTGCAATTATTGCCTGATACATTTTACCTCGGGAACATAAAAGCGTTGCGGTTCAAAATCCGACCGTAAAGACGTGTTGTTGTTCTCTACTAGCATAACCATCATTTTGTTTCTCTTTTTAAAAATCTCACTCTCTCCACTGTCTTATATGATCCACAACTGAACGCAACCATTCTCTGTGTGTTGAACAGCATGCTGGGAAATGTAGTATATCACAGGCGCAGGTTGAGGGAAGGTGGGCACAACTACAGAGTGAGTTACAAGACTTCATCTCAAATGAGCTCCAGGAATGCAGGGAACATTGCAGACTGATGAGCAGTGTAAGAGTATCTGAGGGGGATTTTTTCCTTAAAACAACAATAGGCAGTCTGGGACTAATAGGCCACAGGATAAGCTGGGTGGCCTGGCCTGGCCTGGCTGCTGGTGCTGCCCTGAACTGGCCCAGGTGCTGCTGACAACGGTGGAAAATACCTCTCACTCTTGCTCACAGCTGGCTGGACGGGGACACACACACACACACACACACACACACACACACACACACAGCTGGTTCCCGCCGTCGCCCAGCTGCAGCAGCTGCCACGCTGAGCGCTGGATGGACTGGGTCACAGTGAAACACCTGGAGGCAGACGCAGTCAAGCATTGGTGAGGACCACTTCATGAATATTGTGGAAAGAATATTACGGTAGCAATGATATGACAATATTTTGACTATACTGTACAACAACAGCTGCTCCTAAAGTATTAGTCGCATCTAATTGCACTTCTCCTTTTCATTGCTCTTTGGAGCTAATGTATGAACTGCAGTAAAACAATTATAAATATAGTAAAATTACATATTTCTTTCCATTGTTAAATATCTGTTACTATCAAAAACCTCTTGACACTAATTTTAGCATATTTTATACTCTCATTAATACTTCTAAATTCCCTTGACCTCTGACCAATCAAAGTATCTGCATAATTAATCACGACGTATAAACTTTCAGTTCATGTTGATGAACGTAGACCAGGCTTGGTGCGGTAGTTAAGTGTCATTTGTAAATAACGTCTTGATACTACATCTTTATATTTATATTACTCACAACCCTGAGGACACAAATCTCGCCGGCTGGATGGCCAAGCGTGAAGATTGAGAAAAAAAGAGGTCTGTTTGTTTTCTCAATTTTTACCCTCTCCCTGTTTTTGTTTCTGTTACTGGAAATGAGGGCAGGATGTGTGCTTTAACGGTGTCTGACATGAGGCCAGACACCGCTGTGATTCAGACACAGTGTTGTGGAGATAGATGACACTGCCATGGACATGTGGTCAGCACACACACACACACACACACACACACACACACACACGTATCCACACACACTTTACTCAGAGCTGATGCAGTTTAACCTCGCACAGCACTGGTCACACTACGAGGGAAAAATCTAGAAATCTCTCAAAAGACCATGTTCCATGGAGTCTTGTCTCATTAGCTGCCTCAGAAGCTACAAGTAAACACACCTGTCGCACGGGATGATCACCATGGAGAACACGACGGTGGATATACAACTCTTCCTGGAAAACTAGAGCGATGCAGAAAAAACGAAGCTTTAGCTAATAGAAAAGTCAAACAGCTTTCAAAAACCGGGCTGGTGGAGTGTGTGTGTGTGTGTTTAAAGGCAGTTTGTAAGCAAGGCACTCATTACTGTAGAGGGCTGTGGTTACTGGGCAGCTCCCAGGTGTGAACGTGTGTAACTGTGCGAGTGTGAAGCAAAGTTAGATGAAGCATATTGTTGTTGAAGGGAGAACGGGAGGTCCGCTTGTCCTGGTGACCGAGGCTGACAGCACCACAGCAGCTGGGCCTCAATGTGCCTCAAAATGTCGCTGTTATTCATTCATACAAAAATTGAAAAGTGTTTAAAAGGTCAACACGGGGCTTAATTTTGTTCAAAAGGACAACATTTATACCAAAGAAAGTAGTGCCACAGCCTGTACATGGTTTATGCAGAACATTTTCATTACTACATTCAAATGGATACTGCATCAAGTAACATGCTCAGAAGGATAAAATAAATAAAATCCAAGTAATTGAAAGAATAACACCTAGTCCACCACCTCACAGTATCTTATTTAAACCATATATTTACATTTACAGGCTACTATAGAGTCTATAGGTGGTAAATGTATGTGTTCTAATCGAGGTGTGATGAGCTATTCTGTCTATTTAGATAAACGTCGTTCTCACACACGAATTCACCGCAAGCCCAGATGTCCAAATTTTGCAGATCTGTGTGGAGCTGGAGACAAACGTAACCTGATCTGAGCGTATCAGGGGATCTGTGCACACACATTAACAATCTGTAAATAAAGACAAAAGAGTGACCCAAATATCTTTAGACATTTGTATGCACAGGACAATTTTTGAAAGAGAAAATTATCAGATCTGTGAAGTTGAAGTTAAAAATCTGCACATAAAATATTAATATGTATTCAGGTTCTTATGTGTGTGTGCATTTGTAAAACTCGACGTGTTCTAATTGCTCGGTATTTGCATGTGTGGATTGGAACACGCATTTGTGAGTACCCAGAATTCTGCACAAACCGGCGTACACGTTTGTAAATCTTACCTTAAGCTACGTTGAGGAGGTCTTAAAACGGTCTTAGAAGGTCTGGAATCTAACTTCAGGATTACTGCATATAAAGTATCATGCATATCCTCATTCCAATATTTTATTGAGTTACCCACACAACAACAGCTGATTAACCAGTTGACTACACTCGCCTGGACGAAGTCATTCTGCAGCCATCTGTAATTTGAGACCTGCTGAAGCCGACGCCCTGAAGAGTCCTACCTCCAGGCGGGCCAATCAGCATGGGATTTGTAGGAGAGGACGCGTGGCTGGCAGTGTGGCAGCGGAGACCACAGCCACCTCGCAGCTCATGAAGGCCTCCATTCACCTCCATTCACACAATATTCATGCAAGAGAGCGACTTCCCCAGCGAAAACAAGCCCCGTTTAAAGAGAAAACAATCGGCCCTCCCCAACAAATTCCTGCTAATATGCCAGGGCCGGAGAGAGGCAGGAGAGGAGCGTCGCGAGTGATGGATGCCTGCCAGTCTAGCTGCTAAATGTGTGTTTCTGTGTGTATTTGTGTATGTGTGTGCGTCCCTGCATGCCTAAAGGGTGCCAGCTCTTCCATCAGGCTCAGCTTTGACACATCCCTGATGCATCCTGTTCTGGAGTTTCACTCGTCAAACTTCCAACATCCCCTTCCTACAAACACACAGCTCTCTCATCTGCCTCCACGGGCCTCCTAGTAAAAAATAAATGTTTATCTTTGCTGCCTTTCTCATCTTATTTTTTATTGTGTGTCAGTTTGAAAGTTGATTTGAAAGCCTAAACTGGATAGGTGTCTCCATCCCGTTTCAACCGCTCGTAGCCCGTGTGAATGAATTGTCATTGTGCGTCAATTTAACATGCGATGCAATACGAGTCCGAGTATAATTTGACTTTCCATATTTATTTTTCTGGCTTATTAGAAATAGTGCTGCTTGTTCAGCAAAGGACTGTGAGGGTGCACTGTGCTGCAGGACCATGTTCCAGCCCATGGGGGGAGGAAACGCTCGCCTCACTTTGCAAGTGTGTGCACTGTTAATATGTGTGTGTGTGTGTGTGTGTGTGTGTGTGTTATGCATGTGCATGAGCTGGTTACAGTAGCCAGGCTGTCTGAGCGATTAGCAGGTGGGTCTCGTCTTTAACACTTTGGACGTGTGTGTTTGTTTGTGTGTGAGGTTCAGGTGTTGTACGATGTGAGACAGGGAAATGGAGGCTTGGCTTGGCTGTGTGTGTGTGTGTGTGTGTGTGTGTGTGCGAGCTTGTGTGTTACTGAGGTCCGAGGCAGTATTCTATTGCTTTTGTATTTGCTACAGTAGGAAAAGGCTTTTAGCATGAGGACATGCCGATCTGTTTGGCAAACATAACGATATCTCGGCTAGCATCGACTCGGGTTGCTAGGCGGGGGGGGGGGGATCTACCCAGTTATGGTTGCTGAGCTATGATTTGACAATCACTGTTCAGTGGAGGGGATTAGCGGACGGTTAATTAAAGAATGCACAACGCCACTGGTGAGATCTGAGGGTACATGCTTAAACCTCAATGTAACCTCTCTCTCCCCTCTATCGCTTCCCCTCATCCAACCCTAAACTACCGTGCCCCCCCTCACTTCAACCCACCCAGCCCTCTGCACTCCCCTGGCCACCCCCTCTGCTCTCCTCTCCTCTCTTTCCCCCCTGCACTCAGCTGGCGTGGAGAAGAAGGGCTCTTTGACTCGCGCAGGGGGGGAAATGATGAGGGTTGGGGGGTCCCGGTGCTCTTGGAGTCTGATAGTCTAGCTGGTTCATACAGACTTTTCCTCCAGGGTTTAAAGCAGTCAGAGAGGCGAGGAGAGAGAGGACATTTCTGACGGCACATCTCCACCATGTGGACTGCTAACAGGACCACCACAGAAACTGGCCCGAGAATCACTGATAGACATTTGATAGTTGAGAATACGGCGTTCATTAATTGATGATGATGATGAACGATTCAAGAAAGATGCAAGAAATGTAGGCACATGTCCCTTTAAATGTGCCGGACTTTTCCTAAAAACGTATTGAATCCCTATATCTCTATCGATATTATGACATAATTATACCATGATTGAACATTTAACCCATATTGCCCACCTCAAGACTCAAATATTTCTCCCAAAGTCAATCCTCTAAAATACATGCAAGCGACAGTAACGCATGTGCTATAATGCTGGAACGCATGAAACATTGCAGTAAGTGCGAGCAGCCTGTGTGGCGTGTATGACAGACAAAGGACGTCACTCCTTGTACTCGCTGCAACACACTCACTCAGACTTCATTCATCAGCAGCCTTCAGCACCCCTCCTGCCCTCCAGTAGCCGTACACCCCCATGCTGACACCTAATCCAGAGCCTCTCTACCATAACATTTTCACAAGGGTCGCAAGCCGCGCAATAACAGCTCCACATGAATTGGTGAACTGCTTCTTTATAAGAGGTACGACACACACAATTAGTGTTCATTGGTGGTAGCCTGCCGCCACTTCATTTCTGTGTATTTTTACAAGAGCTGAATACAATCCTTAGATAGTGTGTATCTTTAAGAGAGACTGAGGGCGTGTGTGTGTATGTTTGATTATGTTCTTCTGTGTTGAGGAGGTGTGTGTGTGTGTGTGTGTGTGTGGAACTCAACATGTCCACTGTACAGTTATTTTATGTATTTAATAGGAACTAAGTGTAAATATTAAAGGATAACAAGGTGAACACTTTTGTTCTGTCAGAATAGAATAGTGAGATATCCACTATCCATACTTATAAATATAGCTGGCAAAGTTTTTGAAATATGAACTTACGGTGACATTCTTTTTCCTTTTTATAGCTTTCAGGAATCAAACCTTTAAAACAAATATTTCTGACAAGCCAACTCAGACATTCTCTCTCTTGCTAGCAGTGAAACTAATGACAAAATTGGAACAATCTGCTTTTTGAATGGCCACTTTTATTCCTCAAATGTAGCGACCTGTGGCCTAATTTGTCCTGTGGGACGCCACGCGCTCCCCATAAAGCCACATTAGGGCTGCAGTAGCAGGGATAATGAATATGATTCAGACAAGGTGCCCGGCAGCAGCACCGCCTCCTCAGGAAGCGCGGCTGCAGCAGCTCGCCACGGAATTGAAGGAACTCTCATACACACACATTTTACTACTTTTAACATCAAGGTCATGGTAATTAATCGCCTTGTTTTATTGTACTTGAATGTAAATTCTCATTGTCATTACATTGCTATTTTCCTGACCTTGAAATTGGGTTTGCCCGTCTTTGTGGTGTTTTGGTGCCAAGTTCCTGGTGCAGAGGTGGGAGAAGAGGTGCAAACAGGAGGGAGGTTCATTCAGCAAAAGAGGCGTGACGAGTAACACAACAGCGTTGGCGTCTAGTGGGATGTATAACATACGCGTCGTTCTCTCCCCAATTCACAGACATTTTCGGTTGCTGTAGGTTTGCTGCTAACGTCTTCTTCTTCTTTGAGTTAACGGCCAACTGCTGCCAGCTGCTTTTTAAATCGCCCGGTAGCGTGTCACACGATAACACTTCATCAGAATGTCACAACCCTTGTCCCGTTCTGCGGGCTCCCCCATTGATTCGGCTCTGTTACTGCCGAATCAATGTCTACCTCCACTGCCGGCTTAACGGCGGAACAATGTCCCCCCATTCCGTGTTTGTCCGCTTTTTACAGATGGTGAGGCGGAATAATGGCACAACTTTCCCGCCTCAAACAGGCTGTAAAAAAGGGGCTGTCATGTGCACATCTGAGGCCTTACATATAGCGCCTCAGATGTGCAGCATTTCCTGCCTTATAAAATATTTGCAAAAGCATTTTTATAAAATATTTATCCAACTTTATTACACCCATGTTTACGTCAGCTAGCCTTTTCCTGGCGCATTGTTGCGCTTTTCGGTGAAATTGCTGAAATCCGTCAGACGGAATGTGTATTGCGCCCACTGCTCGTGCTAGTGCTCACGCCATGAAGTACAAACCAAACAGGGCCTGCTCACCAAAACATTGCCATGTGGCAAAATCTTGACAGACTGACACATTGATCAGTTCCCGGATTACAAACATTCATTCATTTCCTGTTTTAGTGCAGTGGGTTATACACAATGAATGGGTCTGTATCATCACAGGTGAGCAGAAATACTTGTGATCTGAGATGCCCACTCGTAGCACTCTGCTGTGGCCGTACATGAGAGCAGCAAAGGCCTTTCAGCACCTCTGGCCTGTACATCACTCAGCATCCCGAGCTGTCCTGAACAGCCCAATAATACTGTCAGTGTCAGTACACACACACGCACACACAAACACATATAACCAATTGCATGTTCTTGACAGACACAGGTTTATATGGCCTCAATTATGAACCGTTAGTTTGCACACACACATCATCTGTGCACACAGTGAGGGAACATCCATCCTCACCCCAGCGTGTGCCAGGGAATTGTGTTGTAAAGATTTATATGACAAGGTGGCAGACAGACAGTGGCAGGGCTGCGGTCCTGCCCGTCTCACTGCTCATGCTGACAGCATTATTGCTCTGGCTGTGCATGTGTGTGTGTGTGTGTGTGAGTGTGTCTGTGTGAGTGTGTGTGTGTGTGTGTGCATGTGCAAAGTCTTGTCCACACTCAAGCCAATGCAGGTGCATTACAGAAAAATGTTTTTCTATCTGTGTCCATTTGTCTTACTTCGTTAACTGTCACTTTACACAGTTGATAGTCTTGACTTCTCCTTTTAGAATTGCTTCTATATACATACACTCACACACACACACATTTTGCGCCACTCTGTCTGTTGCCTTATCTGACTCCT
Organism: Gadopsis bispinosus; assembly: GCA_036024995.1. NCBI lineage: Eukaryota > Metazoa > Chordata > Actinopteri > Centrarchiformes > Percichthyidae > Gadopsis > Gadopsis bispinosus. Next base: position 13,722 of record JAVQJV010013530.1, on the reverse strand, counting down.
CCTTACAGAGGTGCTCCCCTCACTCCTTCTGATGAGAGTTTGAGGCTGTTTCAGTTGGCCCAGCTCTGCCCACACACAGAATAACAGAAAGCACTCAGTAGTTGTGGAGCGGGAGCTCTGATTATCTCTCCTGCAGGCGATACAGGCTTGGCTGCAAGCTTCTGCCCATCCATCAATTTCATCCCTCTGTGTTGTCCCAGCCACTGCAATTGCCCTGGCTGCATGCAGACCGCCCAAGCGTCTTCATCACATTTTTGTTGCATGGTCTCTGTAATCCATTTATTTAATCAGAAATGAAACAATGGTTATGAGGATTAAGTGCCAATTTTCTCCTTTGATTTGAATGTATTTTTATATTAGTGTCAAATTAACAGTTTTTGAGCTTCAGCCCTTTTCCTGAAAGTTCACCAATGAACCCCTTAAAGACGGAACCACGCTCACTCTGTGCTGATAACATCAAAGACCCCTGTCATTGTTCGTGTAAGCACAGTTACTGGTAGATCTGTCATTCTCATTTTTAGGTGGCCAAAAGAACACGTACTCAAATTCCGAGTTCTTGAAAACTAGTTGGCAAGGTCTAAACGGTTAGCTAAAATAATGTGTAAATGGTAGAAATAGATACCTAAAAGTAATGGACAAATGCTAGTCAGACAATAAAGGTTGTGAACCACTGGTGTACCATGTCCCCAAGCTTAACTTATCATTTAAATACCATATAAGGTTTTTCCAGATGTTTCCACGCGTAGAAGTCTGTATAAAATGCTAATGAACAACTCAACATTAAAGTACTCATATCAGTGTTGACCTTAAAGTTCTCATTATGGCTTTTCTAACACTCGTGCCTGCCGGTTTCTTGTGCGTGTGTGTTTACAGTGTGTCAACGCCTGGTGCGTTTGAATTGGCAAAGAGCTTGCACTTAATGGAAATCTCACCATGTGACAAACCTTTCAGCTGCTCATGAAGTGACACGTTACAGTGCAAAGAAGCAGATATGAACTGATCATAAAAATGCACAAACACACACACAGGCATCACTTCATAACAGGTTCTGGTACAGTGGTAATGACTGCTAATGTCTTTCTGTCAAGTAGGAGCTAAGCCTGTGAAAGCAACATGAAAGGCGACTGCTCTGGGTCTTTCTACAGTCCTGCTGCAGGCTGATGCCAGGACTGAGCCACAGGCCGAGCAAGGCTGGCAGAGTAACATTAGTCTGGTGGTGCCCTGCACGGGTCTGCAGACTGTCCATCTGACTTCACCTCTGTTCTATACCAAACCATTGTATGAAAAGCAACAGCTCTCCAGCCTATCACAGTCTTGTGTGGTTTTACTTGTTTTATATTTTCAGTATATTCAAAATGAGATATTCACCATATGGAAAAAGGCTAAATGGTTGGTGATATGAAAATAAAATAAGATACAAAGTTATAAGTTCTTGGTGGGCATAAGCATAACACTTTAGAGTGGAACCAATATATTTAGGACAAATTGTTATGATGAACTTCCACAGATGAAACATTTGAAAGAGTTATCTAATAGAAAAAGATATCTTGAAACAGGTGAATTTGTAGTTGAAGCGGCAGTCGAAATAGAAATACTGAAATAGTTGAAACAGCATTGTGGAAACGAGTTGTAGTTTCGCCTGAGTGTATGCGCTGAATGAAGTTCAATCAATTGAAGTGAAAGTGCTGAAAGAAGTTGAGTCATTTAAAGTTCAGGCACTGAAAGGACGTGAAATGTCAACGTTAAAGTGCACGTGAAAAATTGGAGGTGTGGGTTGAAGTTCCAGTTCTGGAGTATGAACCGAAAGATGACCTCAGCTGAAGAGTCGACTGCGAAGCGTAAGAACTGAATGCGGCTGTTGTAAATGGTGTGTGATCAGTCAACAGACAGCATGAACGGTCCTGAAAGGGACATTGAAGAAAATGAATGTGACTTGAAAGCAGTAAGGAATTGTCATTTGAAGAGTAAGAGATTAAAGACGTTGGAGAGTCAAAGAAATGACCTTGAAGTGTCAGTTTAAAGTGTTATTAGTTGTAAGTGGTGAAGACAGTTAGCGTGTTTGCACTCTGAACAGCTGAAATCTCATTTAAAGTCTAAGATCTTAAAGTTGCTGAACTGTCAGCAAACGAACCAAGTGTCAGTGAAATCGTTATTGGTGAATGCACCTTTAAGTTAATGACACTACGCATGAAACAGCTGAACTAATATGAAGAGGTATGTATGAGGAGGTTGAAGATATGCTGAAAAGGTCCAAAGATGTACAGATTATTTAAAGTTTTAACATTCCACTACATTTATTTAAATGGACACTTGTTTTTTTATTTCTGCTGCTTTGCCCAGCTGACCACATACTTATTTCAGAATATATCCTAAATAGTAATTATGTCCATTACTGATATTTCAGATTAGGTAAATGTATTTCCCCCAATTTCTGTTACAACCTTCCCAAGGTCCTTCTGTATATACCAGTCCCCAGGTTATAACAGAATAAGCTTTTTTATTATGATTTCTACTCATAATTAATAGAATAAAAAATTAAAAATAGGACTTCTTTATCCTATATTTTTTTGTTTAACTTTCGTCAGTCCCAATACTTGTGTGGCATCGCTCTCAAGCTCACCCCAAACCATCACAAACACACACAAAGTGTCAGCCTTGTTTTAACTACCCGCTACAGTTTTCCTGCTGTGCTCAGCGTCATTTAAAATAACTAATATATCCTATAAAACCCAGCAGCAGTAGGCTGCTCAGGTTTACACAAATAATTATCTGCAGGCAGACACAATTATACGCTTAGAAAATATGATCTGCCACAGTGAATGATAGAAACCAAAGGTTATTACCTCATATTGTGGAATTTCTCTTAAGCGCTCTGTGGTAAACAAGTAATGGGACCTACTTTTTGTTTTGGGAAACAAAATAAGCGATGATCTATGGCTTTTAAAAGGGGATTAGCAACATTATATGCAACATGTCTTTCTAAGACCTCTTCCTCCAACTTCTCCTTTAATTTCCCCTCTTTTACCCCAACCACATGCCCTTAAAACATGTAAGCACTCATGTGTTTCTGGAACAAAACCAGTAGGGTGATTGTGGATTTTTAACAGGGCTCTGTGCTGTGTACCTCCAGGGCCTGCAGTCCCTGCTGACAGCTTTACAGGCAGCTGATTGGAGAAGCCATGCCTGCACAACAAGGGAGGCCTGCACCCACAGCGGCTGCCATGAAGGCTCACACAACTACCGCACATTAGTATCGTAATATGAATTTTCCCGGGACAGTAAACAGCTAGATGGAATGATCTTAACGCTGCAATATGACGTGCAAATGTTGTCAAGTGGCCATGGCTAGTCCAGACGTATCTGTAATATGGACAGGACAGTGAAATGCAAATGGTGAAGACATTTAAAGGCAGCAAAGAATACAGCTAAAAGGTTTGAAAAATTCAGAACTGGATATGAATATATTGAAACGAAGTTATGATGCCATATATACATGCATTGCTGTGCTGGTAAATATTCATTGTAGCTGTAGATTTTTTTGTAACTTCTAATAGAAAGTGATGCAACAGAAACTCAATTATCTTTATCTTATAAACCCCAGAAACAAATTCTTCTGTTTCCAGTTAGACCAATGAAAGAAATATGACAGATTGCATTGAGGTACGGATGCAGGCTAAACAGTAGCTAGTTTGGGGGCGACATCAGAACACGACTCTCTTTATGTAGCGAAAAATGGGAGGAACAGATGCAGTCATCCACTGATTATCCATTAAGCTTCGCAAAGACATAGAAAAGCTGGTTGGGTTTGTCCAGGGTCTGGCTCGAACACAAACAAGAGTGTTAAAGTGATGCTACAACTCCATACAGGACACACACACACACACACACACACACACACACACACACACACACACACACACACACACACACACACACACACACACACACAACTACCCACAGACAAACATAGAAGCACACATTTTGGAAAAATACCCGTGACATCACCGTCACTTTACCTACCATTGACACGCTCCTGTTTACTGTATGCACAGACGACTGCTGCGTGCCACCAGAACATGAACACACACTTTTAGGTACCACACCCCTACACGTGTCCTCATGCACACACACACACACAGAGTCACTCCACCCCGTACACACCCATGCCACCACCTATATACCCACCCAACACCACAAACATAGTCACCATGTCTTTTCTAGAAGTCTACCCATCCTTTCATACAACACACCTCTCAACCTGCCCAACAAACACATAGCAACCCAAACACAAGTGTGTGTGTGTGTGTGTATACGTATGTGTGTCTGTGTAGTGGAAACTTTCATTGGTCCAGAGGTGTCACCTTCCAGACTGACGCATTTACCGGAGGTTTCCTACTTGTTGCCGGCCTTTCCCCTCCTCTCTCTTTTAAACACTTTCTCTTTCATTCTTCCTTTCTGTTACTCACACGTCTTTCTCGCAGTACTCTTTTCATTTTGTTTCTTTGGATAGTGATTCACAAGACGAGCCAACCGAATGTCATAAACATTCTACCAGAAAAAGCCAAGTTATTGGTTCGCTGAAATAATTACGAATAAGTTGTTTTGCTGCCGTGCTCCGACACATGTACTGCTGAGAGGGTTGAGGAATGTTACTTTATAATTGATACGTGTGGCCTGTGTTACAGCTCAGGACATTAGTACATTCACATGAAATATTAAAAAACAACATTTCCACCTTTTCTCTGTTTGCAACCAAAGCTGACGTGATGGGTGTGGTTAAAAGCTTTAATGGTAGGAGGTGGCTAGGCTGCATGACAATGGGCATTATGTCCACAGTGGTCAAACTGTTCACATAATTCACATAAATCCCTGCTGTCTGTCTGTCTGTCTGACTTTCTGCCTCTCGTCCCGTCATTGCCAGTCTCCCCCCCCCCCCCCCAACTCTCTCTCCCTTTCTACCTGGACCGGTTTTATTGGCGTCCCGGTTTTGGCCCAACTGCTGTACCGTTTTTTAAAGCGCGGTCAGCAGAGTTCACAACAAAGTGGGAACATGTGTACAGACAAACACTCCCTGCGCTCGCTGCTACTGTTACTACAAACTCACACCGTCTAATTAAATTCAAAATGTCACGCCCGATCACTGTCAAAGACGTTTACTGTGCAGTAAATGTTTGACGCTTTCGAAATATCACAGAGAAATGTGTTTTGCCTTAACTGGTTTTTTGCCGACAACAAAATGACGTGTTGAAGGAAATCCCTCTGTGTGTCTTTATTACTTTAACATTTCTGCCCCCCGTTTCGCTTTCATTTTTTCTCTTAAGTTTCTGCTCTCTGCCTGATTATTGTCTCTGCTCTGTCCTCTCATCCACGTCTTCTTCTTAACTCTGCTCTTCCTCTGTTTTTGAAAATGTCGCCACTTTGTCTCTGTTCATTCCACTTCCCTCATTCCTCTTCTCCGTGTCCTCCTTCTCTCTCCCCCCCTCTTGTTTGATGTCATTTTCTTCATGCCTACCCAATCAGTCCCAGGTCTGGTTTATTGCTGAAATCAGCCCTGTGATTTAGAGTGACACTGTTAATCAGGGTTCAGTTAAAGTTGGATGTGGCCGGATTCAGAGTGTGTATTTTACTGTATTTGAATGTGGGGTGTGTTTCTGTGTGTGTACTCAACAAGGAAAATAACTATTTTGTCCACTGGCCCACATGGGCTGGTGCCACTGTCACTCTTTTATCAGCCAACTAGATGTTTATTGTGAAATACCTCCAATGACGGTTGGTTTCCTGCCAAAGTGACTAGAGTGACAAAAGTGACAAAATGCTTGTGCATCTGGTAGTAATTTCCCGCTGTGATGTCTTCATGCATGAGTGTGTGAGGCTATTAGTATGCACTTTGAGTGTTGCCCACACTGATCAGCCATAACTGTACGACCACTGACAGGTGAAGTGAAGAACACTGATTATCTGGTTACAATGGCACCTGTCAGTGGGGGGGATGTATTAGGCAGCAAGTGAACATTTTGTCCTCCAAGTTGATGTGTTGAAGCAGGAAAAATGGGCAAGCGTAAGGATGTGAGAGACTTTGACAAGGGCCAAACTGTGCTGGCTAGACGACTGGGTCAGAGCATCTCCAGAACTGCAGCTCTTGTGGGGGGTTCCCGGTCTGCAGTGGTCAGGACCTACCAAAAGTGGTCCAAGGAAGGAAAACCGCTGAACAAGGCTCACTTGACTCATTGATGAGCGTGGGGAGCGAAGGCTGGCCCGTGTAGTCCGATCCAACAGAAGAGCTTCTGTAGCTCAAACTGCTGAAACAGTGAATGCTGGTTCCGATAGAAAGGTGTCAGAACACACAGAGCATCGCAGCTTGGGGAGTGCTCAGGGTGAGATCAGTGTTCACGAGCCTGATGGCCCGAGGAAAGAACCTCTGTCTCTGTCTTTCTGTTTGGGCTGCGTGCAACAGCCGGAACAGTCCGCTTTTGGTTTGGTGAGGATCCTTCAGGATCTTACCGGCTCTGGTTCTGAAGGGGAGTCTCTGGCAGTGAGTTCAGCCGAGCTTAAAAAATACACTACAATATCTTGTTTTTGAAAGGTGTCTAGTTGGGGCTTCTTGTCACATTTCACATGTCTAATACTATATGTTGTATGCATTAGTATTAACAACCTAATAATATATCATAGGGGCAATTTTCCTCCAGAATGAGTACTATTACCTTTGATACTTCAAGTACATTTTGCTGATAATATTCCTGTACTTTTACTTTGACTGCAGGACTTTTACTTGTATTTTGACAGTGCTGTATTATCACTTAAGTGAAGGATCTGAATACTTCGTCCACCACTGCACATGCACACGTGCCCAAACATACGCCACAATACTTATACCAGTACTTCCAAGAAAAACTCACGTGCTCCAGTTTTCAGTGGATGTTAGTGTCGTTTATTTCCTGCAGCATCATTTTGTTTTTTTAGATCACGTCACCCAGCAGTTGTGGTTTTATTTTTGTTGTAGAACTTTTCATATTGAAGACAAATATTGTTCAGAAACAACAGCAGATTGGTGGTCAGAATTTAAAGAAGCTTCTAAACATCAGTTTCTCATGCAACACATGACACATTTGAAAGCACTAAATGTTGCAGACAGTGTGCAGAAGCTGGCTGGTTCACTGTCATCCTGTGGATTTTTCCATGGCCAACACGAGGGGAAAAGTATTCCTCCTTGGGGAACATAAACTGACAGCAACACAGACAAGTGACAACAAGAAAACTGTTTCCTACTTAATGCACCATCAGGTCTCAAAAGACAATTATGAAATATTTAACTTTGACATTTATAATTGAGCAGAGACAGGCTCAGCTGGGCCAAAGGAGTTAAAGACAAATTCTTACATGACAAGGGTGAAATTTTAAAGGTTAATGCCGCTGAATTAATGGGCAGTAATGGGCATACTGTGCTGTCCTTTATAGGCTAAACTAGGAGAGAGACGTTTGTGCTGTAATGCACCCAAGTTTGGGATAAAACGCAGCTTCAGACATAATAAAAAAAAAGACAATTTAGGAACAAGGGCACTTTGTATTTTCTAGTTACAAACATCACTGTGAGGTCACAGAGTCTCGCTGTTTAAGACAACATCTTTTTATTTATGGTGTCTAAGTTCATAAATATTACATTCACAATGGGGAATGCTAATGCAAATGATTAAATTGATGGGACATTTTCTGTTTTTATTGTGGTGACATTTTTTAAACTGGTAAAGATAAAGATGCACAGCTGTGGTTTAGAGCTGCGATTTCTGCAGGCCTCTACTTGCCTCTCTTCTGCTTCTCCTGGAAGAAGTCATTGCAGGCGACAGTCAGGGCGGACACCAGCACAACAAACTCATTGAAGTCCACCTCGTTGTCTCTGTTGGAGTCCAGGTCGTCCATGATTTTCTCCACTAGCATGGGATCCTTCTGAGACTGAAAACAGAAGAGAACATTAATCCAACAGACAAGCAGCCACATGGGCGTAACACGTAGAGTTACGTCATGATACAAGACGCATCGGTCTGTCCATGCAGGGTGAAAACTCCATCCAACCCTAAACTGAGAGCCGGCTTAAGCTAAACTGAAATATAAAATGGAAATAATTAATAATAATGAAAAAACATAGACAAAACAAAATCTAAGGGGCCCATGACATGGCTGCAGGCTGGGAGCGTCTTTTTTCTATTTCCAAACTAAACTATCTACATGCAATAATCTATCAAGCCACGGCTTGCAAGTGTCAGAGTTTCCTGTCAGTCGAAACTGAGGGTGAATGTTGTGCTCAGGCTGCGTTTATTCTCAGAGGTGACTGTAGCCCAAGGGGATGATGACATCATGGGAGTGTCTATATTTGGAGGCGATATGGGCCACTGATGATGATGATGAGGAGGAGGATGTGTGTGCACCTGAGGCGCGAGGGAGGACAAAAACAGAGAAGACAAGAAAAAAAATATATATATATGTATATATATATATATACATATATATATACATATATATATTTCTATCTGAGGGCATCAGAGGTCTCACAGAACAGGCCTTCTGTTGATGTGTTGGTCTCAATCATCTGAAATCACAGGCTCGTCCGTGCTGCTATCACTCAGGCTCAGGGGCTGAGGCTTATCTGAAATGACCTTATCTATCTCCTCCACCACATCGTTTTATTTCCCACAGTGCTGTGGCGTGAGGCACGAGAGACGCCAGCAGCAGCTACACGCTGACAGCAGGAGGGCAATCAATGAGAAAACAATTTCCTCAAACAAGGTCAGGGCGCTCTTTCTTAAAATCGGGTCGAAAAAACAACAACAATAACACACGGTTGTCTCATTTCACTTTTGAGCCGGTCAGGTGACGGTAAAGATCCTTAATAATAAGTAAGTTACCATGGTTGCTATTGGTCATTCTAGATCAACTGAGGAAACACAGGCAGATGTGAAGGTCACACTTTGGTGCACCGACACACTCCCACATTCTCTCTCTCTCTCTTGTGTACACTTTGTGCTTCTTTGATTTGTGTTTTATACTCCATTCCCTGCCTGTTCACCATGAACATGTGTATTGCCTCCTAACACATTACTAATGAGATATATGCTAAAGATTATAATATCATACGTTTCTGAGTAGTAATCAGTGGTGTAAGTTGTTAGTTATGGAACACACACGTATTTTACCCACACTGTGTTGGATTGTGCAGTCGAATGAGTTGCTTAGGCTTTTGCGCTGGAATTAAACTAAACTAACTAAACTAATAATTTTGTTATAGATTGCAATGGACTGTTTTACCCTCCCAAATAAAAAAGAGATGGGTTTGCCTTTTTGAGGGCATGTATAGCAAATGGCACCATTTTAGTGCAGGCAACACATTGTTGGAGGGCCCACTCTCTCTATGCTACCACGCCCACCCCAGGGGGGTAGCAACATAGGTAGTGACATTTGGAGTAGCAGCTGGAGGTCAAAGTAAATGTTTTAAAATTAAGATCAGTAGGCTTTACGTTTGTGGAGACCCTCCCTGCCGATGTTCCAGTGCCAGGGGCTGGGCAAAACCACTACAGAGGGGAGGCTGGAGGAGGAGGGGGCCATGCATGATCAACAGCTGAGATTCAGGTCTTTGCTGACAATATTTAAGCTCCAAAGTGCCTCAACATGTTCCCAATAATTTAAATGGTTGCTTTTTGGGGAAAACCCCTCTCCGTCCTGTTCAGCAGAAAGCTTCGCAGACGCCATCTGAAAGTTCTTCAATTTAAATACACAACACACTATCACTATAATCATAATGCTGAAAGGGTTACTTTACCTTGAGGAAGTCAGTGAGCTCACAGTTCAAGAGCTGCTTTAACTCGCCCTTGTTGAGTTTGTATTTGTCGCCGTCGTTTCCAGAGTAGTTGTAGAAAACCTTTATCAGCGCGTCCATCGCACCCTCGAGCTGGCTTGGCATTCTGCTGTTGGGATGATAACTCTGGCTGCCTCCTGAGAACAAAAACGTTTTGTGGTTTACACTTTTAAATATAGCAAAACTTCCAGTATTGACACGAGTGAGATACAGAGTCGGTGGGAGAGGAGAGGAGGCGCTCTTACCTGGTTAGAGTCCTGTGTGAATGTGTTAGGCGACCCTGCGGCACAACTTGCTTATGAGGAAGTGAGGCGACGCAAAGTGGGCCGTCCTCTATTGCCGTGCAGATAATTAATTCCACAGGTGAGACGCCCATGGTAACTGTCTTCCTTTCCAGGTTTTAATCAAGGCTATTAAGTGAAAAACAACACATGTACCTGTGTAACCCTAGAGCCCCCCCCCCGGGGGTTCATCAGACGCTGAGCCATGGGTGGGCCTTCACACATGTGTCTGCATCACTTAAATCCCCAGAGTGACTCCAGCACGCCGAGTTACATTTTCTTGCCTTGATCTTGAGGGAAGGATCTAATTGCTGGATGTGCTCCTAACAATGCTAAAGGCACATTTTGCACTTTTTTTCTTGTCATGTGAATCTGTTGTGTAAAGATCCTAGACGTTTTCCAAATGCGTTTATTTTACGTGCGTGATCCACGAAAACATGGCGGTACAGTGTTACATGATATGATACAGTGGTGACATCATTGTGTTTAATTCCAGCCCTGTTTATCTGCCCTCGTTACTTCTTTTTTTTCCGTGGAAATGTTCCGCAGCCACGTCCAGCCGCTTAATGAGAACCGGCACAATGGAAAATACGAACCAAAATAAAGTTTGTGGGTTTTGCTCGGGGGACACGACAGGTGTCCATGTTTGTTTTCTTTTCACGTTTTCCTCACCTACAGTGGTGGAGAGCAACGTAGCACATTTCCCACAAGTTATATACTGTAATTGTTATTTCTTTTAGTATTTTAATTTTCTGCTCAGATAATATTATCAGGACAGGAGTTTATGAAATGTTGCAGTTAAGTCAACTAACTTACTTATTTATTTATTTTATCCCTCTTATTCGATTTTATCCATTTGTTTTGTTTTAAAAAAAATCTATTTTATCTATTTGATCTAGTTTTTAGTCTACTTTTTTATTTAACTCTGTTTATTTTCTTAATTCTTTACTTTTTAAATTTTTATTATTCTAGCTTTTAAATCTATTTTGTTACATTTTTATCATTTTTATTTACTCAGGCGCTTTGGTCTCAAATTATTAAATAGTCTTTAAAAGCATCATTCTTGTGTTTCTCCTTAAACATGCTTGTTGCAGAGTAGTCGGATATAAAGGTCATTTCTAGGAGACAGGGTTTCTACTTGGAGTTGAGTAGACTTTACTTCACTTCAACAATGAGTGTTTCGGATTTCTTAACTTTTTGCCCCCAAAGAAACCACTAGCTTCCCTGAATTTTTGTGAATTAAATCAAACTTGCTTTGCTTGCCAGCAGGTTACCATTCTCTCAGATCCACCTTGTGAATCCAAGTCGTCATGCTCTCATCGTGGGGTTTATTTTTAGCAACAGCAGCTTTCACCCTTTGTCATTTCGTGGCCGACGGTCACTCTCATCCATGATTGTCCCTCCTCTGTCACTGTGTCACAACTGACAGTGGAGAATAACACTCTAGCCAGCTCTCAACCCCCAAAGACAACACTTGAGGGATGTTAGTTGTTAGGTGTACCTGCCACGTTTCTCCCACTAGCTGCTTCTGCCACAGACGAACAAAATTTCTTTCCATTTATTAAGGTGATGAAACAGTTTCCCGCTAATAGTGAATGTTGTGCAGGAAGGTGACCTGTGAAACCCTTAACACAAAGTGACACCACTCCAAACACTGAAATCAAATGGGATTTGATCGGTGAATGTGACCCTCACATCCCACACGCAGATAAATGTAAACGGTCAATTAAAATTGAGATTAGTCACATGTCAGCCTCTGAGTCAAATGAAAGGCCATTTGTTTGACGTGTTTAGAACTCAGTGGTAACACTTTAAATAAACGTGCTTGTAATAAGTGTTAGGTACCGTATGTCTTTAAATAAAAACTGGTAGTCAAGTAAAGGCCGGGTCTCCAGTAATGGCCGGGGGTGTCGTCGACACAAACAAATACAGGAAGTGTTGAAGTGTTGAGTAACAGTGTGATGCAGTAACTTTAACAGGGCAAATGGGAGCGACTCAAAACAAGGCTTCCTACTAAAATATGATCAATTCTACTCATCACAGGGAATTAGAAACAAAGGCCTTCTTGACAATTAACTTTGCTTTTTGCAGCTCCCCCATATGATCTCAGCACCACATGTTATCGAGGTTGACAAAAAACGACCTATAAATACACTATTTTAGTTGTGAAGCCCAAAAACACACTAAAATGGCAGCTACAAAGAGAACATTCTGCAAAACATAGCCTTAAACAGGCGATAAAGACTTTGAAGAGCCTTATTGCCTATTACTTAACACTCATTATGAGGACCATAATATAAAGCTTCACCAAAGACTTCAGTCCTCACAATCAGTTGAAACATTCTGGGACAAAACTGAGAGAAAACACGACCTGGTTTACATGAAGGCGCCTGTTTCTTTAAGCAGGGATTTTAAAGCCCCTGTCTTAAAGGGGATAAAAAATCTTGCCTCCCACCTTCATGACAGATGACGTGTCATGTCGTGTCCCCTCGTTTACCCTCAGGTCCTCTGCAGACTCTTCAAGGTCACTGCCAAGACAACAGGAGACGATGCCTTCACTGTATTCGTGGTGTAAGCTTGGAAATGTCCTCCTGTAATAAGATGTAAAAATAAATTTATAATGAACGTTGCTGCGGTCAGAAATGATCAATATTGAATGGATGAATTTTTAATGTAAATTATGAATCATCTACTGGACTATAAGTTAATCACATCACTCAACTGTTCACCTTCTGCACACACACTTACATACTTACTCACATACTTTGTTGTTCATGCCACAGGTGCAATAGCTGAATTTCATGTAGGTGCAATTTCTGTGTTTAATACATTTTTGACTATTTATGTCCCAATGCACTTCACAGTTACTATTTATATTTGGTGTATTTAGTACCTTTTATTTCTACGCTTCATTGTAGATACTCGTGATGTATATAATATTCTAGTTTTGTTTAAGTAATTATCTATAGTATGCATCTGTTCTTCTTCTTTTCCCTGCATGGGATCAATAATGTTTCCTGTCCTATATTTAATTTAATTTTTTACAGTTAAAGCATGAATGCTTATTCATTCATTCATTCAGTCAGCTGTTGAATATGAATCAAGAATCTATTTATTTCATTGCATTTTATTTGTGTAGCCATGCTAGCAGCACATGCATGGCAATGTCGGTTGGTCCACGACGTTCCCATCAGCTTCTCTTTGCGTTCACCGTTAATTAGCAAACGCCCTAAAATAAGATGGTGAAAATGATAAACATTACACCCACTAAAGCATGTTGGCATGCCAGTGTTAGTGTTTAGCTCAAAGCTCACTGTAGTGCAGCCAAGTCACAGACCACCTGAGTCTGGCCCAGGCCCGAGTTAAAGTGGCGAGAGGTGAACATGGAATGTGGAGAATGTGTGTTTGCTTGTGTTGAAGACAGCAAAGTATCAAACCAAAGAGAGAGAGAGAGAGAGAGAGAGAGGCCTAAACGGGTGCCACCACGACCCTCCCTGACTGCAAGGTTCCTGCGAAAGAGGACAGGTAAGTCACCGCAGGGTCAAAGCCTCGCAAAGCTGCCAGCACGGCTGTACACTCCTGTTTCCTTTTGTC